>JAPCYS010000990.1:0-10349 GCA_028641055.1 Alopecurus myosuroides | reverse complement strand
CAGCTAGGGTCGAACCCTGGATCGGTCGTTTTCTGTCCTCGGGTGGACGTCTAGTGTTGACTAACTCGTGCCTCGAAAACCTCATCTCGTATGCCATGGGGCTCTTTCTTCTTAAGAAAGGGGTTCATGATAAATTCGATTCCATTCGGGCCAGATTCTTTTGGGAGGGCTCTGGCCCAAATCGGAAATACCACATGCTTAATTGGCTGGCGGTTTTCCGCCCTAAGGACCAGGGTGGTCTAGGCCTGATTGATTCCCTGCTGATGAACAAATATCTTATGCTCAAATGGATCTGGCGTCTTTACCAATCGGAAGATGCGATTTGGGCGGTTCTCATCCGCAATAAGTACGCGCCAAAGGGGGAGATCTTTGCCAGCACCCTGCTGGGTGGGTCGCAGTTCTGGCGTAGCCTGTACAAAATCAAACACCTATTCAAGGCTGGGGCCAAACATTGGGTTGGCAACGGCAGACGCACCCAGTTCTGGACCGACTGGTGGGTGGGGGAGGGTCCCCTATGCCACAAGTTCCCTAGCCTCTTTAACATTTGCGACAATAAAGCCATCTCGGTGGCTCAAGCCATTTCGGAGGGTATTCGGCTTCGTCGAACTCTTGACCTGGTCGAGACCGGGCAATGAAACGAGCCGATGAGTATCCTGAGGGAGATCCCACCCTCCTCCGCATAGGACAAAGTTTCGTGGACCTTGGAGGGCTCCGGGGTCTATTCGGTAAAATCCATGTACGCTTCCCTCTCTCGAGGGCCTCCCCTAGCCTTAGCGAAGGATATTTGGGAGGCCAAGCTCCCTCTCAAAATTAAGGTGTTTGCTTGGCAAGTTCTTCTGGATAGGCTGCCGACGGGAGCTCAACTGGCAATTCGACATGGCCCGTCGGATGGTCGGTGCAAGGTCTGCGGTTCTCCGGAGTATGTAGATCATATCTTCTTTTCTTGCTCCCTAGCTCAGTTTGCGTGGAGTGTGGCCCGCCAGGCCCTTGGCTGGCCCTGGTTCCCCTCCAGTAGAGCTCACTGGCTCGACCTCTCGAGTCAGATGTCGGCCCCTAGTGCTAGAACAACATGGGTGTTGTTCCTTGCCCAAGCTTGGGCACTTTGGCACGTTAGGAATAAACATGCGATTGAGGGTAAAATTATCGGGCACCCCGTTGACATTGTATTCAAAACCATGCTATTTCTGCAGCTTTGGATGCCCACGTTGAGCTTGGAGGACAGTGAGGTCACTAGAAGGATCTTCGACGAGCTAAAGAAGATCCACCGCACTTGTCTTCAAGCTTCGACTGCCCCGACTACTACTCAGACTCCCCTCGTCGCCGTTGATGTGAGGCCCATCTAGGCTTCTAGTTTGCTATGTGTTTCGTCTCTGTTTGGACGCATGCCTTTCATTTACCCAACAGCTTGTTGCTGGTTGAGTTGTGTGGCTAAACTGTAATGCCCAAACCTTATGTATTACCTTGTGTGAACCTTGCTGGCTTTGTTAATTGAAAGTTGGACAATAGTGCCTTTTATCTTAAAAAAAAGATGTGGATAGCGGCACGAGCAGGAGCTAGAGGGTTGTGCGTAGAGTAGTCGTCTGGGGTGTGTGGAGTGGGCGTGTGTGTGACAGCTGTGTTATTCCTAACCATGTTGTCCCATCTCTGTATTTGAAATGCTCCCCCATATATATGGTATGCAATTGCATACACCCAAAAAAAATGCTCCCCCATATATATGGTATGCAATTGCATACACTCGAAAAAAAATTACCTCCGTCCCTAATTATATGACCTTTTAGTAGGCTAAAGTGCCATACTAAACGTCTTATAATTTGGGACAAAGGAAGTTCAGAAGATAATGAAAAAATGATAACATAAGAAGTTTAATGACCATGAGACGAGCAGTGCCGTTACGCAAAATTGAAGGGACCAAACCAGGGTACTCAATTTCAAGAACATCAAATATTCTGAATCTGAACATTCATAAAGATCCCATAATAGAAATTAACATATGCCAGATCAGTGTTTGATCTGTCTTCTTCTAGGTTACAGTGGAACGGCGAGCTTGCAGCCTAAAACTCTGTTTCTCGTTGGATCCTGCCCTCGATAATGTCTAACATCAATGTACAGACCAAGACGCCATTAAATCTTCTGCTGCTGTCTTAATGCTGAAACTTTCATTTGATGATCCAAAGCAAGTAAGAGAAGTTCAGAGTTGTGTCTGATAATGTATGCAGTGAATCTTGCGTTTGACTAGCTTACCCTTCTATAGTTTCCACCACGATTATTTCTGATGCAGTTGATGCAATGCAGCATGAAGGAGCAGGGATCAATGTTGAATAATAGAGACGTCACTCTAGAATAGACGTTTGCACGTGTATATCACTGTTCATGGACAGATACACGTTCAGAACCAGATAGCAGGTTCATCCTCTACCCACATAAACAGTTTTTAGACGGATCTACAAGCTTTGCACTTTCACCAATTCACCAATATACCTAGCTACACAGAGAAGTTAGTACGTGCACCTCAACATTACATCTAGGGAGAGGAAGTAAGAGTAGAAATTTTCTACTCACGACAGCGCCGCAACGGTATGATCGTTCTTCGAATTCACACTGGGTAGTATGATCTTTCCCTACTTAGAGGATCTAGCAGTAACGACAACAAGGCAACTCCATACATTGCAAAGAACCACAAAGATTTCAGGTGGGTAGTGGAAAGAGAACAATATAAGCATCAACACTGAGTTCATTACCCTCTGATGTTCGTAACAAAAAAAAGTATCAGAATAAACGATTAGCATAACTTTGAGAACAGTACAGCATTACTACGATTCTGGGGTTTAGTAGGGCCACAGGAGGCACAATGGCAGCTGCTAAATTACTAGGGGATACCAATGGGGCAAAATTGTCCGCTGAAGCAGTGTTAGAATCATGGATATCACCTCATCTTTAACATTCCTGGCGCTGAAAATATAACCCTAATTTCAGACCTGCATCACTCTGAAGACCGTCCTATTGGATAAATCCTTCAAATTTAATCTTACCCTCATATGCCTTAATAACATCTGGCACATCATCAGCATACCTCGAGACATATTTGGCCGAGAAATACCTGGAATTACCTAGCAATGCCTGAACCAACTTGATATCTGTCTGGACCTTCCCCTCCCTCATCAGTACACTCAGCACAGCGCACCTTGGCAGGATGCACTTCTCCAAGCTATAAGATAGAATCACAGGCTGTGCAATTATATCACCTAGTCCAAGCTTCAGCTCGTCCTGCAAGAACCGGACCTTCTTTTTGATGCTCTCATCCGCGAAAAGCAGTATCGTGGGCTGCGTCTTGAAGGCCTTGAGCACCTCACCCTCCGACAGCCCGAAGCTCTGGAACAATGCCAGCTTCCGCCGATATGTGCCCCTGGTAGCGCTGCACATCGCACGGAAGCAGTACAGGAAGCGCGAGTCCGAGACGCACATACCCATCTCGTTCAGATCCTCGACGATTTCCCTGATGCGATCCGGCGACGTCATGAGCACGCCCAACTGGATAACGAGGAGCTTCGAAATGGCCGCCTCGGTCAAGCCGCAGCCGCGGAGGGCTACCACGGCGGGGCGCATGTTTTTCTCGACGTCCGCCATGAGGGCTCTGGGGACGCGGGAGAAGCCCACGCGGAGGTCGTCATCGCTGCCGACGATGTCGCGGATGAACTGGATGGAGGGGACGACGTGCTTGTCGAGGCTGCGCGTGAGGAGGAAAGGCGCGGTGGCGACCTTGCGGGGCAAGAAGCCGAGGGAGGCGAAGAAGTCGAGCTTGGGGCGGAGGATCCGTTCGGGATCGACGACGAGGACCGTCGGGGCGCTGCGAATAATCCGGATGATGTCCGCGTCGGTGAAGCCATATTGGCTGAGGAGGGCACGCACACCATCGGCCTTAACCGTGGAACAGATGCGGCGTTTTTTGCCGGTGAGGCAGGGGGCGGCGGTAATGGCGGCGGCGGCGGGCGAGAGGCCGCAGGAGATGAGGTAGGAGACAGTGGCGGGGCAGGGCTCAGAGTTGGAGACACCGGCGACGGCGGTAGGGGAGTAGCTGCGGGCGGAAGGGAAGGCGGCAAAGATGGGCTGGAGGGGGTTTGTGCCGCCGACGGGGATTTTGCGGACGTGAAGGAGGAGCCGCCGCCGGCAGAAGGAGCCGAACATGATGGATGTTGGGCCGTAGCGTGGAGAGGGTTTGATACTTGGGCAGACCTGGGCGTCAGGGAAAATCATCCGGCTACTCCCGTCGACAGGTGTCCAATAGTGACTTTAATCAAGCTTTCGCTACCCTAACGAAAAAAGTTTCAATAAAATATGAATTTTTCACTAACGTAGAAATTTTCTAAATTCCTCCAAATTCCGCTTTTGCTTCACTAGAGAAAAAATGGTTCATTAAAATAAGAAATTTTTAGTAATGTAGCAAAAGAAAATTGTCCACATAAAAAAGCAAAAGAACTCATCGGAGACTTTATAGCAAAAACCTTATACTACTATAGCAAACAGGAGGACACTTGCAGCAAAAATAAACACTATTGTAGCAAAATAATGACTTCGCCGGAGACATCACTGAAGACCTCGCCGGAGACATGTTAGCAATTTTTTTTTGCTACATAGCAAAAAGAATTATCCTATTATGGCAAAACTAACTTCAGGATAAATGGCTGGAGACTCTCCCCGAGACCTCATAGCAAAATCTTTACATTATTATTAAAAAAACATAACTCTTGCAGCACAAAAATTGCTATTGAAGCATTCGAAGCAAAAAAAAAGACCCGTTTTGTGTAGCATCGTCGGGCGCCTATGGGAGCACCGCCGGACTCGGCTAGGAGCACTGCCCGACGCCTATGACAGCACCGCCGGACTTGGCTAGGAGCACTGCCCGACGCGTATGACAGCAGCGCCCGGCGTCCATGGGAGCACCGGCGACCACTCGTAGCAGCATTCCCGGGACGCGTCACCGCTCCGTTGCCGGCGAGGTAGAAAACAGTCGAAGCTCACGGGCAACAGGGTATGCGTCGGCGCGCATGGTGCTGGAGCTCGTCGAGGCCCGAGCTCGCAGGAGTGGTCGCGCCGGCGAGAGGTGTGCTGCACATGGTGGCGGAGCTCGTTGAGGTCGAGCTCGCAGGCATGGTCGCGCCGGACCGGGGAGCGCTAGCCGCGACGCATACCAACGAAAAATCCCGGTGGTGGCGCGTAACCGGCCCGGCGGTGAGCAGAGATCCATCCTCGCACCGGTGGTGCAGATGAGAGCCGGCTTGCTCGCGGTGGCCGCATGGTGGTCGGGGCTATGGCGCATGCCTTGTGTCCTGGCCGGAGCTGGTGGAGGAGGTCGGGGCTGAGGAGGCTCGTTGGGCCAGATCGACCGGAGCTCGTGGAGGAGGAGATGTGTGGACGAAGAAAACAATGAGGTTCAGATATTTTTCTCTCCATACGGTGGGGTGGTGGGGCCAGGAAGAGCCACGTTCACTGGATGGATCTGCATCGAACGGACGCACATCAGGAGGACGGAACGCGCTCCTCCTCCGGAGGACAGCGAGCGTTTCCCTTGATACTTGGCACGACCGTGACTTCGTGAGGGCTTCGGTTTAGCTTTGCCGAGTCCCTAAATTATGAGACAACCACATATCATCACCAATCTTGTTAACTGTGATAAACAACCTTCATGATTTTGTTTCCGTAAAGGAATGATTGTTTTTGGGTAAAGGAAAAATATTACTAGATAAATAATGATCACAAATACAAGTATGCGAGACACCTAAATACTCGACGGGGACACTAGGAGGGTTCCATCGGGTTTTTCTTTAAACACAGAGTGCCCCCAAAGGGGCCACAGTCACTTCATTAGATAAGAACAGATTAAAACATTGTGATTACAATTGTCATCCTAAGAAACTAGTTTGTAGACAGATAAATCTCAGATGAACTATGGGAGAAACATGAAAACTATGCCAAAAGGCACAACAGGAGCCTAACAGGGGTCCGTCGAGAACTTGGCCACAACAAACCTGCAATTGTACTCTTCAAGAGCCTCTTGCTCCCTGACCAACCGTAGAGCCAGCGGCTCAACCAGCAATCGCATTGGCAGGGGCTTATGAGGTAGGGAACTGAGCTGTAAATCTCGAGGATGCATCACCGAGCTCATATTAGGAGGTTCTTTGCCGTTGAATCTGAGAAACCGCAGCAGAGACGTTCCCACCCGTCTCCGGCAAGTAGGAGGAATAATTGGCATGCCCAATAGTTGACAAAAGAATGAATGCATGACATGTAGGCATATGAAGTTGCAGCTTGCAGGATGAATTTGGACGCCACCAACAATTTTTTTAAGAAGCATTTGCATCCACCAAGAACCTATGAAGATGTTCTTCGTGCTGTGAAAATTACCTCCTTTAGAGCATATCAACGCAACTAACAGGAAAATCTCCTCTACCGCACGGATCCCTGACTTGGACATCTCCACACATGCTTCATCTTCCTCCAAGCCCACAAAGAAAAAGCATGCACTGCCAATGGGATTCAAAGAATCAATCGAGGAAGACCTCATCTGACACACTGCAGGAGCAGCACCAGAACAGAAAGTTACTAATTACAGCCCTAACATCGGCGCCGCTCCTATTGCTTCTCCGGCCAGCAACGCCGGCGAGAAGGCCATCGGATTGGCCCGGACCTCCGAAGACGACTCTCAAAGTACTGTAGCAGCTAGAGAGGGGAAAGGGGAAAGTCCATAGGCTTCTTCGGACGTCGCAAACACAAGCACAACACACAATTTTTTACCCACATTCAGACCGTCCGGAGGCTAACAACACTATGTTCTACATCAGGTGTATTCATGATGATAGAGGTTCTGGCTACAAGGTATGTTTCTAGGTACTCAATAGGTACGACATAGGGGAGAAAAAGGAGAGCAAATCCTTCTCGGGGGCCTAAATATTTGAAACGACGTTCGACTCTGCGAGTCATCACCCCAACGCACGAACTCCCGAGTAGCTGACACTATATAAAACATCGAACCTTGGAGCCTTTTTACCTCGGCTGTAACCTAAGTGAAGAATTGGCAAGGTACAGAGGTGACATTCATCAAGCTAACGAAAAGGTTAAAATTGTAAGGGAGGAGCATCTCAAGTACAATATAAATTCCATTGCATAAGCAGTAAAATGATACATTATGTAGACATTTACAGGGTCAAATACAAACAAGTCAAGTTTTCTACAAGTACATCGTATCTACTTTGACTACCGGGGTGACCAACCCTGTTCAGCCTCTCTTCGACAAGGCTAATAATGTTCATCGTCGGGCCAAATCTAGCTACATCGATGTGTTCTCTTCTTCATCGTCCAAATCTACATAATGAGCCCCCGTTGGTGTTTTTTTCACCACCTACGGGTGGAGGTGGACCAAGTGGCAACTCTTCCAGATCAATGTGCAGGTGGCGCACACACAAACGTTAAGCCAACATTCGTGCCTCCAACAAATTAGTTTTGAACGAATGTTTTTATTCGTTCCTGATACGTCTCAAACGTATCTATAATTTTCGATGTTCCATGTTGTTTTCATGCCATATGCTACATGTTTCCTATACACTTTATGCCATTTTTATGGACTTTCTGGGACTAACCTATTGACAAGATGCCACAGAGCCAGTTCCTGTTTTCTGCTGTTTTTGGTTTCAAAAGGGTTGTTCTGGAAATAATCTCGGAATTGGACGAAACAAAATCCTAGGGTCTTAGAAAGTTGTCACGTACACAGAGTCCGGAGGAGACCCGTTAGCTCTTGTTTTAGCTCTTGTTTTTCATGCATCTCTTATTCATAGCTGTTAGTTCCAGTAGAGTAATATTAGTACTCTCTTGTTTCGTTGCTATATCTCTCGGAGAGTTCTTGTTTAGTATAAAATGATTGGTGTTGAAAAACAGTAGTACCATTTTAGTTCTTATAACGGTGCACAAAGAAGCTCGTATAGACTGTGGTAGACTTTTTGATGTCATGTTGGATGTTATTCTAATTCTATGCTTAGTAGTTATTATTTTAGCATGACTTGTCTCAAATAGCTGAGAGTGTTTAATGTGCCATTGAAAGAATCGTGAGTTATTTTTATCACATCGAAGCATAAATTTGTGGTATTCTCCTTCGAATGCTTTATTTGGCCGACTTGGCGCATGCTTACGCCATGTTTATGAATATAAACCAGTCACTTATAGCCTCTATGATAATTTAGTTTTTGACTTGTAATACCATTTATGCTTTGATTAATAATGTTTTTGTCGCTATGCATGATTATGGCCATTATTGCTCTCTTAATTTGTCGCTCTCAGTATTTTGCTAGCCTCCAATTGTACCGAGTATGAGCTCTACTTGTGCATCCAACTCCCAAAACCAAAGTTTGCCAAATGTGTCCACCATACCTACCTACATGTGGTATTTAACCGCCATTCCAAGTAAATTTCTCATGTTCTACCTTTAAAACTTTCAAAATTATTCATGTTGTGTGCCCCTGTTTTAGCTCATGAGGACGTAAATAGAGAATCTTTATCTCGCTTGTTGATTGGACTTTACACACCTAGACTAGTGGCACATCCTGTTATCCAAATTGATAGAAGAGCTGGCAGCGGGGTGCCCAACCCAAAAATTGGTTACTATAAATTCTCTTCACTATTTTTGCCCTTGATTTATCAGTCAAAGCATAATTGTGTAAACAAAAAAGAAGAGCGATGACCTTCTGACCTCAGTTGCGTCCTTCAATGGGAGCCGCTCTTGTGAAATCTAGTTGACTTGTGACGTCCTGTATTTTATGTTTACCATTCGTTGACATAAGAATACACCTCTCTAAAAAAATGTTTTCAATACCTTTGTTTACTAAAATAAAAAAAGCTCTAGCACATGAGTTATTCCCTGCTTCCCTCTTCGAAGGGTCTTTCTTTTACTTTTATGTTGAGTTTCCATCTTCTAACTTTATGCACAATTAAGAGAGCGTAGTTTCCATTCTGATTTTAACGTGCATCGGTCCCAAAGATTATTATTGATTGATTCATGATGTGTTGCTACTTGCTCTCAAATAATTTGTTCTAGTCATACACTTGAACTTTGAAGGTGTCTTGGCATTTATGTTTTTCCCCACTTTCCAGGACAAGCGAAATATCACTTTGCTATGCTTTCTTTATGCTCGAAACAAACGTATAACTTTCAAGTGCATTATTATTCATGATATTTTATTTGTGTTACTTTTCATGATGCAAAGTGATGCTAAGTTTCATTGTTAGAATTATATCTATCATGTCGTGTTTAAAGTACTATGATCTCAGCTTGCATATATTTTTACAATTTAGATGATCAAGTTTATGTTGGTAGCAGGTCACCTCATTATTTGTTTTTATCGTTTTACCTACTCGAGGACGAGTAGGAATTAAGCTTGGGGATGCCAGATACGTCTCAAACGTATCTATAATTTCCGATGTTCCATGTTGTTTTCATGCCATATGCTACATGTTTCTAATACACTTTATGTCATTTTTATGGAGTTTTTGGGACTAAGCTATTGACAATATTCCACAGAGCCAGTTCCCGTTTTCTGCTGTTTTTGGTTTCAGAAAAGTTGTTCTGGAAATATTCTCGGAATTGGACGAAACAAAATCCTAGGGTCTTAGAAAGTTGTCACGTACACGGAGTCCGCTGGGGTCCCTGGGGACCCCACACCATAGGGCGACGCAGCCCCCCTTGGACGCGTCACCAGGTGGTGTAGCCCCTGGCCACCCACCGAAGTTGGCCTTTCGCCTATTTAAGCTCCTCCACGGGTTAACCCTAAATACCCGAGCCTTTTTCCACCAAAATTTCCGTAGCCGCCATCATCGTCAACCCTAGTTCGGGAGGGTTCTGAAGCTCTCCCCGGCACCCTGTCGGGAGGGGGAATCGTTACCGGAGGGCTCTTCATCACCATGCCTACCTCCGGAGTGATGCGTGAGTACTTCATCCTTGGACTACGGGTCCATAGCAGTAGCTAGATGGTTGTTCTCTCCTATTTATGCCTCATGTTTAGATCGTGTGAGCTGCCTCATGATCAAGATCATCTTATTGTAATGCTACATGTTGTGTTTGCTGGGATCCGATGAATATTGAATGCTATGTCCAGTGATTATCAATCTATCATGTTCGTTCATGTTTATGTTATTTATGATATGGCATGCTCTTTGTTACTAGTAGATGACCTGGCCAAGTTGATGCTTGTAACTCCAAGAGGTAGTATTTATTATCGATAGTGGGTTCATGCCTCCATTTCACGCACGCTCGAGTGACAGAAACATAACGGGTGGGGGGTGTGATGTTGCCATTAGGGAGAAAA
>JAPCYS010000393.1:0-29921 GCA_028641055.1 Alopecurus myosuroides | reverse complement strand
CAGCCATCAGATCTACTAAAAACTCCCTGCAGTTTGCAACACAAAATCTACTTAGCAAACATGATGAAGCAGATGAATTGAAAATATACTGGAAATAGCGACAGCACATGAACAATGTACTTGGATTATATTTCCCCGTGAAATTGCTATGCCGTGAACAAATTACAATGTGCAATCTTGTCAATACCTTTCTTTATCAACCTTTATTATGTTAACAGCATCATCCTCATCACCAGTGTAATTACTTCCTTTGACAAGTTTGCATGGAATGCCAACGCTATCAGCAAGAATCTGCACAAAGAGAGACACGAGCTATAAGAATGCTCTTGGTGTTAGCACAAATGAGCATATCTAGTGCTATGTTCAATATATTTGGGGTTTTCTGCATTTACTCTTTGCTCTTGAGCATTGTTCGATCGCTGGCATTTCAAATTTGGCCACATACATTCTAAAATGAGTGAATCTAGACTCATTTTATACATAGATTCACTCATTTTACTATGTATGTGGTCAAAATTGAAATGGTAAGTAGTGTGCCTTATAAAAGTGAACGGAGGGAGTACAATATTAACACATCTATCTACTATCTGATAGGATCGTGTAGGAACATGGGAAAACACATAATGAACCACTCAAATGGCTAAGTCCATTAGTAATTTGATATGCTTCCAAAGAGCATGATAGCATCTATCAGTACCATAACAAGGTACAAAATATGCTTTTTTCGCAAGATTTAAGGTAGGTGAGTAAATGGCATGTAATGATTACTCAAGCAATGAAAGGAATATTTTAAGTAAGAGAGTGATTTTTCCCTTCTATAGATGACGAAAATGTCAACTACTCCCTCCGTATCGAAATGTAAGATGTTTTACCGTTTACTAGACAACACGTACCTATACATGTTTTAGACACTAAAACATGTCTAGATGCGTTTTGTCTAGAAAATGCTAAAACATCTTATATTTTGATACTGAGGGAGTACTTCTTTAAAGCAAGATGTCCTTATTAGATGTGGAACAATTTTTTTAGATCATCCTGGGGAACAAATTTATGCTGATGTAATATAGACTCCACTCTCAATAACCAATTGCCTAACTTATCCAAACCGTAGCCCTAGCGATTATGAGTTATCACATAATCTCTTTGATGTTCCTTCTCCTGCCTACTATGCTGCCACAGCCACAAGTTGGGCCCACGCACGGAGGCGCCTCTTTCCGTGTGAGGCCAGTGTTGGTGTCAAGTGGTATAATGTGAATGCAAACACCATCGGGTCTACACAATTTATTGGGTGCCCAGTTCCAGTTTGACAATGATAAATAGATGGAGATAGAGCAAGGTAGTATTTAAAATCTAATTTCAGTCAACACAAAATGTACCATAGATTCAAAGTTCACTTGGTTGGTGATGCGTCCATTTGACATTAGGTTCTACGGTTCTACCATTCAGATAACGGCGACTAAAGATACGGGCTGATATACCCATCCAAGCCATGGACTAGGAACTGGGTCCTATCTCTTAGTTAAAGATTGGTAAAACTGTCCCTTTTAAAGGTCTGCCAGGTATAAAAAAGACTGGGCGAAAGATATTCTACGTTTCTGAGGAGACAAAAGGTGCACTACACACGCACGTCCATGCGCAAACACACTAAAACATTGAGAGGGAGGGAGGGAGCTGACCTTGAAAAGAAGGGCACGGTGACGAGACAGCCCTAATTTAATGCAGCCAATTGGCAGCAAGCTAGTATGTAGTGAGGTTCTCAGCTGAGTACTCGTCTCCAACCACCTTGCAAGCATGGCATTTGCATCTTTCACAGGTCCACCTAGATTATCCGTGACAAGATCAGCTATTCTTTGCACTAGGAGTGCAATATTTGCCACAGGAAAGTCCAACAAGATGCACTGCGCCACTTGCTCCATCTCTTGCAAGGCAGCGTCAATGGCACGGTTGATTACAATGACTTCAAAGCCCAGGTCCCCAATGCCTGTTTGAAGATCTTCTAGTGATGGCATTTTCCCCTGCCTAGAGGATTCCATAGAGGGGCCAAATATGTCGTAGAAACCATCAATAACTTTCTCATGATAATCGAGAAAGTTGTAGTCCTGGAAGTCAGAATGGAGCGCAATCATAAATATGCTCATGGAGAATTTGAGTTTAGTTGACAAATCAAGGAGGAAAAAAATGAGGCAGGTATTTGTCCGGCCAACTAGAATCACTACAACTAGGAAACATTGGTGACGAATGCACGCATCGACACAATATGTAGGAAAACAGCTACATGTGATACAGCAGCAAATAATTTTACGGATATATATGCAATATATGGACAGCACATGTTTGCTGAAGGCTGAGTATTTAAGCTGGAATCGGTGAGGAAAAACACGAAATCTGCCCTCGCTATAAATAGGAATTAGCAACAAAGAGCATCTACACCATCCGTTCCAAATTAATTGCAGTTCTCGGCTTGTCCTAAATGAAACTACTCGAGTTTGGCCAGGCTTGTAGCAAAAAAAAATATCATCTACAACACCAATTTAGTTTCATTAGATTTATCATCATAACGTTTTCGATGTTAGCACATTTCTGTACAAAGCAGTTGCCAGCAATCCAGACACACACACAAGTAAATGATATGAACAGGTTTTCTATGTTGGCCAAAACAATGGACCTAAATAAAATCTGATACTGATATGAACAGGTTTTCTAAAACGACCGGTATGAATAGGTTATTTTTTAGACAAATTTAGCAGAAGTATGGATATTAAATGGTCTGGATGAACTAGCAAGCAGCTCAACAGAAGTAGCTCTATATTAAGTGCGCCGGTTCTAAAAACTGGCGTCAGCAACTGAAACCTAATAATACTAGCAGTACTATCACAGTAGGCACACGGAACTGTTCAGTTCATCGCATATCCATGTAGCTCGAATGGAATTCGCGGGTGTGTGGAGGCTCACCCAGTATCGCCTTGAGAGCGACTCGGCGGTGTTGCCCTCGTCCCGTCCGGCGGCGCGGAAGCGGTCTCCCCCGCCGAGGCTCATGAGCTTGGCGTCCCTGATCTGGTCCCCGTCCCGGTCCCCCACGAAGTCGCTGTTGGAGGCCGAGAGCGCCATGGCGAGCTGCATCTGGAACTCCTCCTCCGAGTACATGTAGTCCTCCCCGCCCCCTCCGCCGCCTCCAACCGCCGTCGTCGTCGTGGCGGCGGAAGGGGGCGGGGCGGAGGCCGTCGGGGGCGCCGCGGTGGAGGATAGCGACGGCGCGGGGGCCGTCCCCGACGGGGAGCTCGCCGGCGAGGTCGACGAGGGCTGCGGCTGCGAAGTGGCGGGGTCGTTGGAGCGGTGCTGCCACTTGATCTTGCTCTTGAAGAGGTTCTTCATCTCCGCGCGTCCCTCGCCCTCGGCTGGGGCGGCGCCGAGGTTTCTTCTCTGGTTTTGGTTGGTTGGCGCGTGATGTGATGTGATGTGATGATCGGCGAAGAGGAGGCACAAGTCTCCGTGTCGCCTTGGGTAGGGAGGGAGAGGGAGAGGGAGCGGGGAAAGCGGAACGGGTGCGGGGAAATGTTTCCGGGGAGGGGGAGGAGACTGCAAAAACGCGGGGCTGCGCTGCGTCGAGATTGGGGGCGAGGGTTCCGGGTTATTTACCGAAGCAAGCCACTGGCACACTCGGTTAGCACGACGACGTGCGAGTGAAGCTTACGCGGGATGTTTACGTGGGACCGCCGGAGATTGGCACGATAGTGAGACGGCGTGCGGGGGAGCCGTTGATCGTGGGGTTGGGCCCGTCTCCCGCCGTCGCCTGGGGCCGGCGGCGGAGGAGGATGTACGGGTACAATGCGCCGGCCGGCATGTTCCATGGTCGTACAATTATGGTGCAAAATCCAAGGTGATCGATAGTTCCACGAGTAATGCCCCCTAATTTCCCATGGCCGGTCGAGCGGGTTTGAAAATTCCACGCGCTTGCTGGAAAAAACATTCACTCGTCAGTTTGGGCGAAGCTATCACGGACGGTACGGCCGTGTGGTCGGAAGCTTCGCTGGGATGGGACAGCCCGGGAATAGTGGTCGAGGTTAGCGCATCCCATCGATCGATTCGACGTGGCGAATCGCCACTGTAATTCTCGGGTTAGCTAGCTAGTGAGATCACACTCACACAGTCACGCGTACGAGAAATTGGTCTTTTTACAAATACGACCCCTTCCCAAATAAAATAACCCGTTTTGAATTTTATTGTTGAAACTGGCCTGGCGGGAAGGAGAAAAAATGACACGTGGACATGTCGCCAGTCGGCGGAAAGTCACTTCCCGCCATCTCAATCGGCGGAAGGTGGTCCCTACGGTGCGAATGGTACCAGCATAAAGTGACTTTCCGCCATAACAGCAGCCGGAAAGTGACTTTCCACCATCTCAGTTGGTTGCATGTCTACGTAGCGTTTTTTCTCCCTCCCGGCAGGCTACTTTTGGCAATAAAATTCGAACGGGTCATTTTTAACAATAAGATTCGGAATGGGTCATATTTGTAAAAAAACCTGAGAAATTACGTGACTTTGTATGTGACGTGACATGACATGGCGGGCTCGGTTTTGGAACTCCGCGTACCGGCGTAAGTAAGAGCATCTTCGCTCGCTCTTGTTGTCGTCCGGATACGCGGCCGGATAGGCCCTTTGGGGGCTTGTCCGGAAGGCGCGACGCCCACGGGGCGCGGAGCGGCGCCCTCAAGCAAAACCTCCAAAGTAATTTTGCTCCAGATTTTTAATTGTGCAAATACAAAAATATCTAAAGTGTTAATTATGTTTTTTAGACCATAATTTAAAGGTTTGAGCATTACAAAACCATACGAATTCTTCACGCGCTAGTGTCAATCGACGTTGACGACGTTGTTGGAGCCTAAGAATCCGGGGTCGGGGTGTAGCCGAGGAAGTCGTCGCCGGCGAGCTCGGCGCCTTGGGTGTCGCCTGATGTTTCGTTGCTGCCGCCGCTCGGCATCGCTTCGTGCCGCTCCGTGGGCGCCGAGGATGCCGCCGCATTGGTCGCCGTGGGCGCCGCGGACGCCGATCCGTCCACACTGAGGCCCATCTCGACGTAGATTTGCACACGCAGGCGGTCGCACGCCTTCCTCGCCTGCGGATCAAGGTTGGACGTATCTGTGGTAAGAATCATGAAGTCCCCTTGCCTCTTCTTGGACACCGCCTTGTCGGACTCGATCTCAATCTTCTTGTCCGCCTTTTTGGAAAACTCCGCTCACTTGGCCTCGGTTGTGGCACGTCTCTCGGCCGAGTTCTTCGTGACGTTCTCCATGACCTTGTCAATGGTGGCGTGCACTTGCTCCGATCTCGCCGCCGCCGCAGCCTCCGTCTTTGCTTTCTTGTTTCCCATTGGCGTTTTCGAGTTGAGCACCACCTCGTCAATTTGAGCATCGTCGGGCTTTTGTTTTAGTCGGAGTCTATATTTCTTCTATTTCTCATTGTTTTGCGACTTGTTGAAGCAATGTAGAAGCACAAGTCCTTGCCCCGTTGACCGTCTTGTACAAGGTGAGAGCATTAACAATCTAGCAACAAGAGAATTCAAGATTAGACAAAATACATGAATGTTGTCATAGCATAGGACAAGATAAGACACACAAACTTACTTGGTCTTTTGCACTCTTGCCACTCTCTGGCCTCGCCGTAATGTTCTCAAAGGTTTCTTGAAACTTGTTCACCGACTTTTGGATTGCGGTCCATCTATAGGCTAGCGCACTTTGATTGCGATCCATGACGAACTCCACATATGACATTTGGTACTTGCGCTCATCAAACTCCGACAGGATCCACTTCCAATAGGAGTAGCTTGTTTGGTTGGCTCATGTGATCACGTCTTGAGTAATGGCACTCCACGAGTCAATCAAGCACTCGTCCTCTTTGACGGTCCAAGCTATGCCACGGCTTCCATCCTTCTTCTTCTTTTTATTCCCATCCTTGTCGACTTCTTCCACATCGTAACCGGCGCCATCACCATCTTGGGCGTCGTCATCATCGGCATTGTTGACGTCTTGCTCCTCGTCGACAATGGCGCTCCCGCCACCATCTTGTGTCTACACCAACGGCGAACAAACATTGGGTCGGCCGGTCGACGCAAATCAACGGAACAGTGGTGGTAGGGCCGCCGAAATCGTAGCCGCCGGAGGGCGCCTGGTCGCCGAAAAGAGTGCGGGGACCGACATCGAACACGTTAGGAGCGTCGTTCTCGAACGACATGGTGCTCCTGGACTGGGTCTGTCCGGACACCGCGCCGTCCCGGCGCATTCCCGGGGACACCTCGTACGCCTCGTTGAGGTCGAGGCCCATCCCGTCTGAAAGTGCATTTCGTTTTCCCGTTGGTTTTGTGTGTTAGTTAACAATACTAAGTACATTATTTATCGATGTGTTGAGTGTGCAGGTGTTATCTTTAACATCTGCATCGATCACCAAAAGATCAGTGAAGATTGACCACTGTGATTTGGGACAGAGAGGATCCGGATTATTCTAACCGGATTATTCCAGGGCAACCGGATATTCCGGTTACGATGGTCTCAGCCCAGTTTGGGACAGAGATGAGCTGGATTATTGCAACCGGATTACTGGGGAACTACCGGATATTCTGGTTGTGGAAGTCTTGGCTAAAAATTGGCTAAGGACTGGAAGTTGGAGACGCATAATCTAACTGGATTATTTGAACCGGATTATTTAATATCAACCGGATAATCCGGTTCAGGAGTCAGTTCAGGATAGAAGCTAGCCGGATTATTGCAACCGAATTATTCGCTCCAAATCTGATATTCCGGTTGAAGTCAACGTTGTCGAATTCCACATCTGAAGAAAGAAGCCAACCGGATATTCCGGTGCAAGTTTGGACCGCATATTCTGGTACCTGTTTTCCTGCTCAAGCGGCTAGATTTTAGGAGGGGTATAAATACCCCTCCTCTTCCTCCTTGAGGTCTAGTTCGTCCGTTGCATTGAATAGCATTTATTAAGCTCACAAAATCCTTAAGTACTCTCAATCCCTCCCACCAAACTTGTTGATCTTTGGAGGATTGAAGGAGAAGGCCCCGATCTACATCTTCACCGAGTCGTTCTTCATTCCCCCCTCATTCACTTGAGAGATTTGAGTCTAAGGTTTCCATTTGTGGGTGGCCTAGACCTCTTTCTACACATGGTGGGGGAGCCCCCAATTTGGTTGTGGGTGTGTGCCCTAAGCTAGTTTGGAAAGGACTCAAAGGGGATCAATAGTGGAAGGTGGACTAGGCCTTTGTGGCGGGGTTCATCGGAGAATAGGGTGAGGCCTTTGTGGCGTTGAGTAGGCCTTTGTGGCGAAGCTCACGCCCCTCCAACGAGACGTACTCCCTTAACAAGGAGGAACTCGGGATTACATCGTGTATCCGTGTGCTTCGTATTGGTTACCTCCTTCCCTTCCCCTTTACTTGTGATTGTATTGTGTTTGTTGTTGTTCTTGTTCATATAGGTAAATTAACCATAATTGCATTATCTAGAGAATTTACCTTTGTGTCAAGCCTAATCTTGAAGAAAAAATAAAATTGGTCGTAGAACCTATTCACCCCCCCCCCCCCTCTAGGTGCCCTTACTATCCATTCAATTGGTATCAGAGCCTCGGCTCTTTTATCGGGCTTAACCGCCTAAGAGTTTAGTATGGCCGATGTTCCGGATGTCGTCGGTTCCGTGGCAAATGTCTCTATGGATGATCTCAATGAGTTAAAAAATTCATTAACCTCGTCCATGGAGAACAAAATCTATGAAATGCGAACACTCATGTTGCAATTCATGAAAGCCAAGGAACTGGAGACATCCACTTCATCCCCTATGGTTGAACCACCGGAGGGTGCCAAGATTGGGGAAAATGGTGAACCACTTAAACATGCTTTCTCCAAGAACTCCACCGATAAGGGTACAGAAGGAAAAGGATAATTCCACGTCGTCGAAGGACACTATTCTCCCGATCCTCCCGTCCCACATCCCCATATAATTTCTAGAGGAGAACCTCCTAAAATTGATGCACATTATTTTGGTGAGTGGCAATATTACATGGAAACTCACTTGAACTCTTCTTGTATAGAACTTTGGAGAGTCACTCGAGATGGATACAAGCCTCATGACCCCCAAGAACTTGACAAGAAGAGAAGTTGTAGATTGTCAACTCAACTACACCGTCTTGTCCATCATCCAACAAGTCGTGGGTCCTAACCACATGCCTCATCTTCAACAATATTCCACCGCCAAGGAAACATGAGACGCTCTTGTCATCATGTTTGTGGGAAATGAGAGTATGCAAAGAAATAGGTATGATGCCTTGAGCAATGAGGCCAAAGGTGTTCTATATGCATGATGGTGAGAGCCATGAAGACATGTACCGAAGGCTCAAGACTCTTGCCACCGCATTCAATAATGTCGGTGCCAAGTATATTGATGATGCTTGGATCAAGAGGAAGTACATGATTTCTCTCATGCCCTTTGAGCCCACGAACTTGAAGAGAATTCAAGGAAGAAATAAATTTGCATCCTTGACCTCAACCCAAATTATGCAAGAAGAGTGCTCCTATCAAGTGAAAACCAAAAATGCTCTTGACAACCGTGCTAGAGCCCTAGGAATGCACAAAGGATCATCGGTTGCTTTGAAGGCCAAGGTTGTGTCAAGGGAGGTTTACCCCGTGCTCCTTTGAAGGATTAAGAATATGACCCCTTTGAAGGATTAAAATAAAGAAGATTGCTTTGAGGACTTGGAATCTTTGAAGGATCAAGAATATGACTCCGTGCTCAAAGATGCCATTGCTCTTACCATGCAGAAGTTTTGGAAGAATCCATCC
This sequence comes from Alopecurus myosuroides, assembly GCA_028641055.1. NCBI lineage: Eukaryota > Viridiplantae > Streptophyta > Magnoliopsida > Poales > Poaceae > Alopecurus > Alopecurus myosuroides. The sequence continues at coordinate 21,096 of JAPCYS010000393.1, read as the reverse complement.
AAGGCCAAGGCATATGTAGACGAGAAGACCAAGTCTCTCTATGGCAACGAAGGGACTCAAAGGGTGAGGTCTTGCTTCAATTTTCAAGATAAGCACTATTTCATTGTGGAGTGTCCCTATGAGAATAGAGAACTTCATAGTGGCAAGCTTGTTCGCAAGGACAAGTCTAAGATTTCTTACAAGAAACCTCACTTCAAAAGAAAATTTTCAACAAGAAGTCCCCCCACCCCACCAAGTTTGTGCTTGTGACTCAAGAGGAGTATGACTCCGGGAATGACGACGAAGAAGAAACCACTAGTGAAGTGGCCTCTCTTGCTATTGCTACAACTCCATCATCTTCATCTCTCTTTGAATCCCCCAATGTGAATCATCCTCAATCCAATGTCAAGTGCTTCATGGCTAAGGCCTCTGAGGTATCACCTTCTCCCAACTCTAAGACCCCAAATGAATTGGAAAACTATGCTAGTCTTAGAGTGGAAGATGCAATTGTCTCTTTGGAACGTTTTATGTCTAACGTGCAAGGAGAGACCAAAAAGTACTTTTATCATCTCATGAGTCAATTGGGAGAGGCCCATGAAGCTCTCGAGAAGAAATGTGAGATTGAAAGAAGGGATGCGGATGAGAAAACATCTCTCTCCATGACTCTTTAGGAAGAGCATGATGGTAGAGTTTCTCTTGAGGAGGAACTTGAATCTATTGAAGAGTCACATAATGAACTTGTCTCTAAGATCACTAAAGAACGTAACCTTGCAATTGCTAAATATAAAAGGCTAAAAAGGATAAGGTTGAGTTTGGGGTTGGTCATGATAAACTAACCGAGGAGTTTTAAAAGCTCACCAAGCCTCACAAGGCCTTGGAGAGTCAACACTCTACCCTCAAAGAGTTACATGAACAACTTCAAACTCAACTTAATAAATTCAACACCCCTAGCACCTCTACTTCTTCTCGTGATCATGCAAATATTATTGAGGAAAATGCTAGGTTTAAGGATGAGCTAGCAAGGCTCAAGGGCAAGTGCCCTCAAGTCGAGAAGGTTGTGGCCTCTAGCCCACAAGTGGTTGCCTCTAGACCACAAGTAAGTTCTCCAAGGAAACAAGTGGGAAAGTAAGGTCTTGGCTATGTTGCCAAGAAGAAGAACAACAAGAAGAAGATAAAGAAGAAGGCCAACAATGGTGCTTCGGGTGGTATTGTCATTAGGGACAACACTACTCGTAGCATTCCCGCACAAGCCAACAATGTTGCTTCAAGTGGTGGTGTCATGAGGGACAACACTACTCGTAGCATTTCCGCGGGAACTAACAATCCACACCATTTCTTATATGTTGATTATTATGGTGTTGTGCAAGCTAAATATGTTGATCCTATTGAAGGTTTCATTGACTATACTATTTGGGTTCCAAAGACCCTTGTTGCTAACATGAGGGGACCCTCCTAGGGTCCTAACTCTTGTCAATGATCTCTTACGGGAATGTGCTTCTTGTGGGTCTAAATGGATAATTGATAGTGGATGCACTAGTCATATGACTGGAAGCAAAGAACTTGTGACGGAGTTGCGCCCAAATGATATTGATGCAACCGTCACCTATGGAGACAAGTCCAAGTCTAAGGTATCGGGGTTTGGCAAGGTTGTGATTGATCCTGACATCACTATCGTAGACGTCATGCTTGTTGAATCCCTTGGTTACAATTTACTTTCAGTTCGTTCATTAGGGAAGATGGGTTTTCCCGTCTTCTTTGTTCTTGATATTGTGGTCCTTTTGAGGAGCAAGACTCTTGACGCTGCATACGTGGGACATGTTGAAAATGAGTTGTTCGTGGTGGACTTTTCGAAGTCTACCAACTCTCAATCAATGTGTATTTTTGGAAAGGCGGACATGGGGTGGTTGTGGCATCGCCGCTTATCCCATGTCAACATGAGAACTTTGCAAAGTCTTCACAAAGGTGACCTTATCCTCGGACTAAAATAAAATGTTTCCTTTTCCAAAGATCTCATTTGTAGGTCGTGTGTTGAAGGAAAGTTGCATGATGCCGCCCACAAGGCCAAGGCTATTATCTCAGCGAAGAGAATCTTGGAGTTTCTCCATGTTGATTTCTTTGGTGCCCTGCCCGAGGCAAGTCTTGAAGGCAAGAAATATTGCTTGGTGATTGTCGATGATTACTCAATATACACTTGGGTTTATTTTTTCAAGTGCAAGAGTGAGACCCAACAAACTATCATCGACTTCACCAACCAAGTGCAGCATCAACACAATCTCCAAATCATGGCTATTAGGAGTGACAATGGCTCCGAGTTCAAGAACTACACTTTGAATAAATTCCTTAGTGATGAGGGTATTCATCATCAATATTCCGCCACCTACACCCCTCAACAAAATGGTGTAGCCGAGTGGAATAATAGAACTCTATTGGATATGACAAGGACCATGTTGACGGAGTATTCTTCTCCCCAATATCTATTGGCCGAGGCCATATCCACCGCATGCCACTCCTCCAACCGCCTCTACATTCGCAAGGGCTTGGACAAGACTCCATATGAGATCCTCACCGGTAACAAACCCAACGTCTCCTACTTATGTGTATTCGGTTGTAAGTGTTTCTATTTGATCAAGGGTGTTCGTTTGTCTAAATTTCAATCTAAAACTATTGAGGGTATATTTGTTGGTTACGGTGTCGAATCCCACACTTATAGAGTCTTTGACAAAGCCTCACGGATTGTCATAGAATCTTTTAGTGTGGTTTTCGAGGAAAATGATGGCTCCCAAGTGGCGCAATTTCATGTTCTAATGTAGATGTTCAAATGCCTCAAGAAACCATAGGAAGGATGGGTGTGGGACTTTTCCGCCCCACCGAGGGACACCTTATGGCAACTCGAGAAGGACTATGCTCTACTGAAGTGGAGCCCTCCTCTACAATAGAAGAAGCCAAGGAGCCAAGTGATGCACCTAACCAAGAACACGTTGAAGACCCTCCTCTCATTGAACAAGTTACTATGCAATATGCAACCACTCCTATCATTCAAGTTAGTCAAGGTCAAGGCGAAGATCATGAAGGGTTTGTTGCATAGAAAAAAATCCTACGCGCGAGATACCCGAAGGGCTAAGATCTAATCTAGGAGATAAAAGCAACAGGGAGAGAGAGAGTCTTAAGGAGAACATACCCTCGAAGAGACAAAGCGTTACAAGATCAAATCTCGTTGGTGATGTAGTCGAACTCACATCGATCTCAAGATCGCGAAGATGAGCGCTGCAATCCGGCAGCGCTTCCGCACTCGGTCACACGTACAACTTGATGACGACCTCCGTTCCCTCGATCCAGCAAGGCAGCGGAAGTAGAAGATCCCTCGGAACTCCAGCAGCATGACAACATGGTGTGGTGGAGAAAACTTCGTTCAGGGTTTCGCTAAGCGCATAAACAAGTGGTGGAGCAGGAGGAGGAGGGAGGAAGAGATGACACAAGTGTGTGTGTGTGGGAGAGGGAGCTCTCGCCCCTCCTTTTATAGGAGGGGATGGCAGCCACGAATTTTTGGGTGTCTCCACGTCTCCCTCATCATGTGAGTGGAGTCTCCACTCAACCCACTCATTCTTCCATTAATTCCCACTCAAAATCCCAAGAGTTTTCTTTAATAAATAAATAAAACAATTTTATTTCTTTATTTTAATATTTGTTAATTCCATTAACAAACATTAACATATAACCCCTTGAGTTAGTTGTTAAATCTATTAACAACCATTTTATAAGAATACCCTTGAACTATTTCAAAATTATCCGAAACAATTTCGGTGTTGTCCAGACTTTTCTCCGATATTCCGTATCCACTCAAACGCGTCATCGAACCTTAACCGTGTCACCCTACGGTTTGTGAATAATGCAGACATGATCGAGACACCTCTCCGATAAATAGTGATCATGTGAACCATAATGACTCCTGCACATTCAACGATGAATCTAGTGATCGTGTGAACCATAAACATCGTAACCAATTCCCTTTGTCTCACGGTATTTTACTTGTCCGAGATTCGATCATTGGTATCAACCATACCTAGTTCAGTCTCGTTACCGACAAGTACTCTTTTACTCGTTCCGTGATATGACATCCTTGTGACCTAGTCACATGCTTGCGAGCGGTGTCGATGTGATACCACCGAGAGGGCCCAGAGTATATCTCTCCGTCATTTGGATGGACAAATCCCACTCTTGATCCATGAGCCTCAACTAATACTTTTCGAATACCCAAAAACACCTTTATAGTCACCCTGTTACGATGTGACGTTTGATAACATCAAAGCACCCTTCCGGTATTAGTGATTGACATGATCTCATGGTCTAAGGAATGAGGTTACTTCGTATGTAAGACATAACAATATAAACTAAATGACTTGATCGTATTATTATACTTAGTCTGGGTTTATGTTCATCACATCATTCTCCTAATGACATGATCTCGTTATTAACAACATCCAATGTTCATGATCAGGAAACATTGATCATCTATTAATCAACGAGCTAGTTAAAAGAGAGGCTTTACTAGAAACCATTATTTGTTTATTAAACACACATGTATAAACGTCTCCGGTTAATACAATTCTAGCATGAGAAATAAATATTTATCATAAACAAGGAATAAGATAATAACCACTTTATTATTGCCTCTCGGGCATATTCCCTTCAGTTTCCCACTTGCATTAGAGTCAATAATCTAGTCTATAAGCAGTTAACACATATGGCATTCCAGTGTTATTACCATGCTTCGCATGTGGTAAACATCATCAAAAGATCTGACATGTTCAGGTCCTATTGTTTTTTGCATGTCTATGCGTCTATACGCATCACTCATTCTCTAATGAGATGACATTGTATATATTTGGCCAACCGGTGAGACCTTAATTCTTCAGCTTAAACCAATGTTACTAACATTGTGAAAATGTAGCTTCATAGTGTCAGCATTCTTGGAAATTCACCAAGTTCAATAAAGAACTCATTGACACAAAATACTCCTATTATTTGTTGTCAACACAACGATATACTTAGCCTTTGTTGTAGTATCCGTCACAATTCTTTAATTTTGAAACTCATTCAAATTCAGCATGGAATTTTCTTCCAGCCTATTTTGTTACCTTTCAGCACATGTTTTAATTGAGATAAAATTACTTGAATAAATGACAAGACTATTAGTGTAACATATTACAACAAATATTTTGCCATTACTACATAGGAAAACATATCCTTAGCATTTCTAAAATGACACAAGAATCTCTCCCACTGTTGTCTAATCATCAAATGAATTATCCTGCTATAACATTCTATAGCACATGACTCATCTGGTTGTGTACATAGCATTAAACACATGACTTAGAAATCTTAATTTCAATTATGCTCATCATGTGTCAAAACACTTGAATCTTGCTCAATTATTTTCCATGTGACAAGAACTCCTTCTTGTCATTTTGATATTGACTTACTTCAATATTTCATCTATGTAATTTGGCTCAACCATATCAGGCGCTTCAATCCATCTCTTATAGATATCGATGCCCAATATCTCCTAAGCCTTTCATCAATATGAAAATCTTAACCGTATTAATTGAAAATACATATTTTCCAATCAACCATATGTCATCTACATAAAGCATTGGAAATATGTCTTAGCTCCCCCACTTAATTTCTTGTAACTCTACAAGCATTTTTATCGTTCATGATGGAATCAAACTCCTTTGATAACTTCATTAAGGTAAACATCCCAACTTCGTTATGCTCACGTCAACCATTGAAGTGTGCATACCTTTCCAGCAACCTTTTGAATTTTACAAAACTCTTAGACTGTGTCAAGTACACATCCTTGATCAAACTTTCTTGAGAGGAAAGTTGGTTTTTGTTATTCAACTGCCATATCATAATATGTAACTTTTGCTAGAACTATCCGCAGAGACTAAAGCATCACTACGGAAGATCAAAATCTTGTAGTAGTCAACTCTTTGAAATTCGTCGAAAACATCTTTTCGACAAGTACAACTTTGAAATGATGTAAATATCCATGTCTTTGTTGCTATATAGACCCATTTCCTATCATTAGGCATCATGCCTTTCTAAAAGACTACCAAGTCACATACTTGATATTCAAACAGGAATACTATCACGGATATAATGACTCATAGCCAATTTTACGAAGTCAGGGCCCATCATTTGCTTCCTTTGTAAGTTCCAGGTCCTTTGTTTTGAAAACAACACTTTACTCTTAAACCACAAGTTGTTCTAAGTACAAAGTTTTAGGACTTTTGTGGTTCAGTTCGCAAACTCATTCGAAGTATCTACAACACATGTAGTGTCTTCTACTTGGTCAAAATAGGAAACTCTGGAACAACTTCCAGTGTTGCGCTACTCTTGACATGATAACAAAGAGTCTCTAATCTCGTTGAGTTTGTACTGTCCCCCACTCACTTGTTTCGCAAGAACTACTTTCTCGAGAAATCAACCTTTTCTGACAAACAACATTTGTCTTTTGGTTCGGTGATAGGAGAAATACCCAATGGATTCGTTGGGACAACCTTATAAACATACATGTATCATATTTTGGTTGTAAATATTTTACACATGTTATGCATACCAAAACTTAAGAAAAAGACAATTCGGGTCACTACCCAAACCATAACTTATATGGTGTCAATTTCAATGGATCAAGGTGACGCTCTTTTCAGTATAAAAGCGTTTGTCTCTAATGTATAAACTACAAAATTATAATGACAATTTTATTAATCTTACCATGTCCAACAAGGTTTGATTTTGTCCCTCGAATACTCCAAAATAATGTGGGGTATTCGAGTAGTATAAGTTGTAGGACGCTTCTGCAACTCCTCAGATATTTTTGTTAAACTTGTAACTCAAACTTTATCCTTTATGATCCAATCATAAATACTTGATTATCTCGTTACAATTATTTTTACTTCATACTAACCATAGTTTGAACCAATTCAAAAATGTCAAACTCCGTTCTCTTTAAATAGATATACTCGTATATCTACTTAAATCATCGACGGAATTTTATGAACGAAAAATTAATCTACCACACACGACTACACATAATGGACTATATACATCAATATATATAATCTCCACTAAATTAGTCATCCATTCTACTTTGGCATATGAACGGAATTTTAGTCATCTTTTGGAAGAGGTCTCACAAGCGTCAATTTATTCAAAACAAAATGAGTCCGGAAGTCCATCAACATGGAGTTCCTTCATGTTTTCCTTTCCGATATGAACTAAAATGGTGGTGTCACAATTTAAGTGAAAATCTTTTACGTCTTGCAACGTTTAGCATTTAGTCTTATAGATGTTTACTTTACCAACACGATTTATATTAATGCATCCATAAATTATGGAATATAGGCATAGTTTGAACAATCTCATTTGTTCTCACAAAATACCGGAACAAAATAACAACTTATTAAGTTCTTAAAATAAATCTTGAATGTTTGATTCGATACGACGATGGACACAATAACACTTTATTTCTTTTCTTGTCATGATCGATTTCACATTTACTACTAGTTCCTTTTAGGCCCTTGTATTTCTTGCATTGTGTTGCTTTGTATGACAACTCATACCAACCAATCGGGTATCAAAATACCCAAAAAATACTTTGTTAACTAGTAATACATCTATAACTTGTATATCAAGCATATACACCTGAGCTGGCCTTTTCCAGTTATCTTCTTTTCTGCCATATATCATCTTGTAATTCTATTTTCAATATTCCCTTTTCTTTATAGGAAGAATCTTTCAACATCAAACAACGTTAGTCGTATTACCACATTTTCCTTAGCGTGTTAGTCAGATACTATCACCCATTGAGTCATACTTTGAGTTTGATTGTTCTACTAATATCACCATATTAATAGCATTCTTCCGGATTGCACTCTTAGGAATCCTGAAGCAAGGTAAACGATTTTACCCATACTTTTAATCCATCCCATCATAACAATTTTATGATTAAGCTACTATAGCTCGAAGAAAGGAATTTAGCGGATAAATTTTAACGCCCAACTTCTTGGAAGATTCAAACGCCTAGCGTCTTCAATCATTGCATATATTCAAATAATATAAGCACGCATTGTCACGTCAAATTATACCCAGTCATGTTGCCACAAATAAGTTTCTAGATATCAATATATCTTTAACTTGATTGTTTCTGAAAACAATTCTTTTCAGTTCCTAAATCACCTTGATCAACAAAACATTCTTTTGAATATAAAGTAATATGGAAGCAAGTATGACTCTGGATTCTAAGTACAAATTATTTGCTCTATAGATCAATCAATTATTAATCATATGGAGCTAGGTAGGAAATATAAAAAATCTACAATAGAACTCAATTTTAAATTTCGCTAATACGGTACCAATCTTAAATGGTTTTACCAGATCATAACAGTTATATCTCAATTAACAACCTAAGTGTAAGGTAGTTTGTGGATGCCAATGAATACTACAATTTGTGCAAATTCACTTTGATTTGTTGCTCATGATAAAATAAGTTCAAGTTAATTAAAAATTACTACATGAACTCCCACTCAAAAACAACATCCCTGTAGTCGTTTTTAGCAATTACACAAACCAAATTCACTACACCAAACCGATCATCACGTGAGATGATGTAGCTGCAAAGGCGAACATCGACATGTTCATCATATCATCCATATGACTCATACTTTACCTTTCGGTTACGTGTTCCGAGGCCATGTCTGTACATGCTAGGCTCGTCAGCACCCATTGTATGCGAACGTTGAGTCTGTCACACCCGATCATCACGTGGTGTCTCGAAACAATAAACTTTCTTAACGGTGCATACTAAGGAAGAACACATTATTACCTTGATATTAAGTGAGAGAGGTCATCTTATAATGCTACAATCGTGATCTAAGCAAAATAACATGCATAAAAGGATTAAGATCACATGCATAGATAATGTGATATGATATGGTTCATCTTGCACTTGATCTCCATCTTGTGCATCATGGTATGATCTCCATCATTCCACCGGCGTGGAACCAAGGTCCTGTTGGGAATATGCCCTAGAGGCAATCATGTATGATGTAATTCCCAATGTATTCATAAAGTTATTAAGTTGTTCTTGTGTTGAACATCTGATATATATCATTGAATATGTGATTCGATTGTGGAACTATGTATTCATGTTGTTCATACTAAATTGTCCTTGGTCATTAAGGTTGTGCTGGACACACACCCTAGACTAATGTGAGAGTTGGCTGATGACTCGGTTCCACTTGTCATGGGCATGGTGATGCCATTCTAACGCTCACGGACTTGGCTAAAGAGTTTAGCAAGTCGGACTGACCCACATTGAGATGCAACGAGCAAGTCGTCATTTGCATGTCTCAATCAATGTAATCCTTAGACCTGAGGTTGTCGCACAATCCGAGTTGTGGATCACCGACTTAGGTTCGTCAAACGTTGTTCTGTGACAAGGCAACTATAAAGGCAGTTCGGGTCGAATGAGAAGCAAGCTGCGTGATGTGGATAATCAAGATGGGATTTTGCCCCTCCGAATGGAGAGATATTCTCTGGGCCCTCTCGAGTGATATGATTCAGGAAGCATGGCCATGTGCGACTCAGTTAAGTGTTAACTGTATCTGTTGACTAAGAGTTAGTCAGATGAATCACATATCACGAATCGAGAAGAAAGTCGAACTATTTAAGGGATGACGATAAATTGCCTATAGTTCGACAAGGTATATCGTGAGGCAAAAGGGACTAAAAATAATATCACATTGAATATCACATTGAAAGGTATGTCGTCATGACTCAATGGGACTTGGGAGTCGGCACGTTCTGCTAGGAGCCGCTACCGATTGATCGATTGAGAGTAGGACTCCAATCGTGTCCAAGTCGCCATGAGCCTGCAGGGTCGCACACTTAAGAGCGGGATCAAATATTGGTTGGGTTGGACCCAAACCGGAAATGGACTGATTTTGTGAGTCGGACTCACAGAGTGAATGGGCCACAAGTGTTGTGCAGCCCACTACCATACGCTATATAAAGAGGGGCTCAGGTTGCCCAGCGGGCAAGTTAGTCCACTCCCATGCGTTGGGAACCCTAGCCCCACTCAGTCCAGTCGTCGCACCGGACCTAGCAGTCCGCCGTCGGAGCTCCTCCTCGTACGTGTGGATACCGGCAGAGGTGCTGTACGTTCAACACTTCGACGTTCGCGGGATCGGATCGGCTGGATCGGATCGTGGACTGCACTGCCCCGACGCGCTTCATCGATAATCCGCAACCGCACGTCTAGTGGTAATCATCGTGGCCTTCTACCTCGGCTAGATCTTGGAAGTACCGCGTAGGGAAAAAGTTTTGTTTATCTCTACGCGCTCCAACAGTGGTATCAGAGCGGTAGCTTCTGGTATTAGACCCGACATCCGTACATATGTGATATGTAGTTAGCGTTAGATGTGATCTAATTGTTGTTTTGGTGGTCGTTCTATGAGATAGATCGGTTTTGTATAAGGTTGATTGGATCAATCATACTCGGGGTAAATGGATGATCTGGTTTCCGTGATCATACTGCTAAGGTCGTGGAACAACTTACCCCTACCGGTCGGTTTCCGCCATCGGGGTATACCGTGACACATAAATCCAGTTGCGATGATCGAAGATCAAAGAGTTTGATCGAATAGTAATACAGATCAGATTTGGGTAAAATCGTTTTATCCGATGAAGAAATCCATGATCGCCGGGACCGCCGGCTTCGCCCTGTCGTAGCGCCTTAGATGTCGTTGCGAGTTTCACAATGCCGGTAGATATCGCGTCTATGCGTAACTTGTTTTTGCAGGAAGTTGTGAATGGTATGGCTTATGTGCATGTGATGTGTGTAATCCATACATGATCTGCGTATCATATTTTTTGTCAGCCGGCTGGAGCCTAGTTGCTGTCATTTTATTGTACACCGGCCTGCGTGTCGGATTCTCCATGTAATTTTCATTTACTAGCTAGTGTAGCTTGTTGGAGAACCCGGATGACATGCAAGTCGATGTACAAGTCGGCTACATGGAGCAAGATGGCACGTGACAAGAGTTGGCACGAGTCGACTTGCAAGCTTCATGGAGATGGAGATCACCATGAAGAGAGCCATACCATTTCACATTATAATTGCTTTATTTGTGTTATTGTTATGTCTCTATTTACCTCTATTTAGATAGTTGGTAGATTTTAATCCCTCAAAGAAGGGCTAGTAGGTCGCCCCGCCAGTGCTGCACCATCACAAGTCGGACATTCTTGGTAGTGGGCTCATAAAATTGAGGTGCTACCAATTCTTTCCGGTTAGATGGGTTTGAGTCGGACTCTTACAAGCAGAAGCACTTGGTAATCTAGACGAGTCCATCACAACGGTTGTGGGGCTCGGGGCGAGGTAGGTTGGGAGCCGGGGCATGTGATGCCACCCAACTAACAGGAGTCGTATTGGATACGATTGGCAAGGTGTTGCCTACCTAGATCACTTGACGGCTAGCGGTGATGCTAAAGCTCACTAGTCGGCTTGTTTATTTAGGATCTTGAATCACTTAGCAACCATCGGAGGGATGTTGGTTCTAGTGGGAGCATAAGTAGTAAAGCGTTTAATATGCCAGCTCTTTTATGAATACATGTCTTAAGTGTTTTGCATATTTTCTGTTGTAGATCAATGGCACCTAGCAACCTTCCTCAGTTGTCCACTTTTGCGTTGAGGTCAATCCTAGAGAAAGATAAGCTTAATGGAACTAATTTCACCAACTGGTACCGTAATCTGAGGATAGTCCTGAAGCATGACAAGAAAGAACATGTTCTAGAAACTCCACTTCCAGATGAGCCTGATGACGATGCGACTGTCGCTGTCATGAATGCCTACCGTAAGACTAGAGATGAGTCTACGAAAATTAGCTGTCTTATGCTTGCACACATGGAACCGGACTTGCAGCAGCAGTTCGAGAATGTTGAGGCCTACGATATGATCGAAAACCTCAAAAGTATGTTCCATGCTCAGGCAAAGACCGAGAGGTATCAAGTCTCTCAAGCTTTGCTGGGCTGTAAGCTGAAAAATGGCGATCCACTGAGTCCGCATGTAATCAAGATGATTGGTTACATTCAGTCTCTGGATCGGCTGGGCGTCCCAATTAACGAAGAGTTCGCTACTGATATAATTCTGAACTCTCTTCCTAGTGCGTATGGTTCGTTCATCTCGAACTACCATATGCATGGTATGGATAAGAGTATCACTGAATTACATGGGATGCTCAAAACGGCAGAGGCTGATATCAAGAAAGGCGTCAGTCAAGTGTTGATGGTGCAGAATAAGGCTAAGTTCAAGAAGAGTTCTTGGACTAAGAAGAAGAAGGATAAGTCAGGAGGTAGCGCCCATGGCCCTGTCCAGAGTGCTTCCTCAAAGACTAAGCCTTCTCCTACATTCGGAGCCAATTGCTTCTATTGCAAGCAGGATGGCCACTGGAAGAGGAACTGCACCAAGTATTTGGCTGACAGAGCCAAGAGTGGAAGTATGACTTCCGAATCAGGTACACTTATGTGCAATGTTGTAGACATTTATCTTGCTGATGCGCCTAATAGTTCTTGGGTATATGATACCGGATCAGTTATTTCACATATGCAACTCGTTGCAGGGACTGGTAAGAACTAGGAGCGTGGCAAGAGGAGAGGTTGATATTCGGGTCGGCAACAAGGCGAGAGTCGCTGCGTTGGAAGTCGGCACGATGCAACTTCATTTACCTTCAGGATTTTTAATGGAATTAAATAATTGTTATTATGTTCCAGTGCTTAGTCGAAACATTATTTCCGCCTCATGTTTGATGAGACAAGGTTATGAGTCGAATATTAAGAATAATGGTTGTTCTTTATATTTGAAAGATATGTTTCATGGCTTTGCACCCGTTCAGAACGGGTTATTTATTTTGAACTTGATAGTGAATCGGTCTATAACATAAATTTAAAAGGTTGAAACCAAATGATCTGAATATGACTTACTTTTGGCATTGTCGGCTTGGTCATATAAGTTGGAAGCGCATGAAGAAGCTCCATGATGATGGACTTCTAACTTCGTTCGACTTAGAGTCATTCGAGCCATGCAAATCATGCCTACTAGGCAAAATGACCAAGACACCTTTTGCAAGGAGTTGTGAAAGGGCGTCCGACTTGTTGGAACTAATACATAGTGATGTATGTGGTCCAATGAGCACGATAGCCAGAGGTGGTTATGAGTACTTCATTACCTTCACTGATGATTTGAGTAGGTATGGATATATCTATTTAATGAAACACAAGTCGGAAGCCTTTGAAAAGTTCAAGGAATTCCAGAGTGAGGTACAAAATCAACTCGGCGAGAAAATAAAGTTTCTACGGTCGGACCGTGGAGGCGAGTACATGAGCCATGTTTTTGATGACCATCTAAAGAGTTTGTGGAATAGTTCCTCAACTCACTCCGCCGGGTACACCGCAGAGAAACGGTGTATCGGAACGGAGAAATCGGACCCTGTTGGACATGGTACGATCAATGATGAGTCGGACATATCTACCTTTATCATTTTGGGGTTATTGTCTAGAAACTGCAGCGTTCACACTAAACAGAGTGCCATCAAAGTCAGTAGAGAAGACACCACATGAGATGTGGACTGGCAAGAGGCCAAGTTTGTCTTTTCTTAAGATTTGGGGTTGTGAAGCATTTGTCAAGCGACTTCAGTCGGACAAGCTCACGCCCAAGTCGGATAAGTGTATTTTCGTGGGGTATCCGAGGGAAACCTTGGGGTTCTACTTCTACAACCGGGAAGAAGGCAAAGTGTTTGTCGCTCGGAATGGTGTCTTCCTTGAGAAAGAGTTTCTCAGTCGGGGAGTCAGTGGGAGCACAGTGCAACTCGAAGAAATTCGAGAAAAACCGTCTAGGAGCGAGTCGGCAAGAGCCTTGGAGGCTGAGCCGGTCGTGGTACCTACACCGGTAACAGTACCTGAACCACGGAGATCTGCCAGATTACAAAGTGCTCGTGATGTTTTACTGTTAGACAGTAATGAGCCGGCAACTTATTCGGAAGCGATGGTGGGATCTGATTCCGGTCATGGCTTGGATCCATGAGATCCGAGTTAAAGTCCATGGATGAAAACCAAGTTTGGAATTTGGTTGATCTGCCTGACGGTGCAAGACCCGTCGAGCGCAATTGGGTCTTTAAGAAGAAAATTGATATGGATAGAAATATTTCCGTCTATAAAGCACGACTTGTCGCGAAGGGGTTCCGACAGGTTCAAGGAGTTGACTACGACGAGACATTCTCGCCTGTAGCGATGCTTAAATCAATTCGGATCATGTTAGCCATAACAACCTATTTCGACTATGAGATATGGCAGATGGATGTCAAGACGGCTTTCCTTAATGGAAATTTAACTGAGGACGTGTATATGATACAGCCCGAAGGTTTTGTCGATCCAGCTAACGCTGACAAGGTATGGAAATTTCAAAAATTCATTTATGGGTTGAAGCAAGCATCTCGGAGTTGGAACATTCGCTTTGATGAGGTAGTCAAATCGTTTGGCTTCATCATCAAAAGCGATCATGATTCTTGTTTATACAAGAAGTTTAGTGGGAGCAAAGTAAACTTTCTAATCTTATATGTGGATGACATATTGCTGATTGTAAATGATGTCATGATGTTGCAAGAAACCAAAGAGTCATTGGAAAGGAGTTTCTCAATGAAGGATTTGGGTGAGGCGACTTACTATTAGGAATCAGGATCTATAGATAGATCAAGGCGGCTCATTGGATTGAGTCAGAGTACATATCTGGACAAAGTTTTGAAGAAATTCAAAATGGAAGAGTCCAAGAAGGGATTCTTACCGATGTCCCATGGCATAAAAATTAGCAAGACTCAGTGTCCTTCGACGACTGATGAGCGAAGTCGGATGAGTGTGATCATGTATGCTTCGGCAATCGGATCCATCATGTATGCCATGATTTGTACTAGGCCAAATGTTTCCTATGCTCTAAGTGTTACGAGCAGATACCAGGCTGACCCTGGCGAAGCCCACTGGGCAGCGGTTAAAAACATCCTTAAGTACTTGAGAAATACTAAGGAAATGTTCCTAGTTTATGGAGGTGATGAGGAATTCAGTGTAAAGGGTTACACCGATGCAAGTTATCTCACCGACTCAGATGATTCTCGTTCGCAATCTGGATACGTGTTCGTGATGAACGGAGGGGCTGTAAGCTGGAAGAGTTCCAAGCAAGATACGGTGTCTGCATCTACAACAGAGGCTGAGTATATTGCTGCCTCAGAGGCGGCAAAGGAAGCTGTTTGGATCAGGAACCTCCTGATAGATCTTGGTGTGGTTCAGGGCGCGTCCAATCCTTTGGACGTATATTGTGACAACAATGGTGTTATCGCACAAGTCAAGGAACCTAGACAACACCAGAAGAACAAACATATACTCATGCGGTACCACCTCATTCGCCAGTTTGTCGAACAAGGTGATATAAAGTTATGCAAAGTACACACGGATGCAAACATTGCAGATCCATTGACAAAGGCGCTACCACAGCCTAATCATGAGGCGCACACGAGAGGTATGGACATTAGATGTCTAGGCATATGATGCTAGGTTGATTGACTCTAGTGCAAGTGGGAGACTGTTGGGAATATGCCCTAGAGGCAATCATGTATGATGTAATTCCCACTATATTCATAAAGTTATTAAGTTGTCCTTGTGTTGAACATCTGATATATATCATTGAATATGTGATTCGATTGTGGAACTATGTATTCATGTTGTTCATACTAAATTGTCCTTGGTCATTAAGGTTGTGCTGGACACACACCCTAGACTAATGTGAGAGTTGGCTGATGACTCGGTTCCACTTGTCATGGGCATGGTGATGCCATTCTAACGCTCACGGACTTGGCTAAAGAGTTTAGCAAGTCGGACTGACCCACATTGAGATGCAACGAGCAAGTCGTCATTTGCATGTCTCAATCAATGTAATCCTTGGACCTGAGGTTGTCGCACAATCCGAGTTGTGGATCACCGACTTAGGTTCTGTCAAACGTTGTTCTGTGACAAGGCAACTATAAAGGCAGAGTTCGGGTCGAATGAGAAGCAAGTTGCGTGATGTGGATAATCAAGATGAGATTTTGCCCCTCCGAATGGAGAGATATTCTCTGGGCCCTCTCGAGTGATATGATTCAGGAAGCATGGCCATGTGCGACTCAGTTAAGTGTTAACTGTATCTGTTGACTAAGAGTTAGTCAGATGAATCACATATCACGGATCGAGAAGAAAGTCGAACTATTTAAGGGATGACGATAAATTGCCTATAGTTCAACAAGGTATATCGTGAGGCAAAAGGGACTAAAAATAATATCACATTGAATATCACATTGAAAGGTATGTCGTCATGACTCAATGGGACTTGGGAGTCGGCACGTTCTGCTAGGAGCCGCTACCGATTGATCGATTGAGAGTAGGACTCCAATCGTGTCCAAGTCGCCATGAGCCTACAGGGTCGCACACTTAAGAGCGGGAGCAAATATTGGTTGGGTTGGACCCGAACCGGAAATGGACTGATTTTGTGAGTCGGACTCACAGAGGGAATGGGCCACAAGTGTTGTGCATCCCACTACCACACGCTATATAAAGAGGGGCTGAGGTTGCCCAGCGAGCAAGTTAGTCCACTCCCATGCGTTGGGAACCCTAGCCCCACTCAGTCCAGCCGTCGCACCGGACCTAGCAGTCCGCCGTCGGAGCTCCTCCTCGTACGTGTGGATACCGGCAGAGATGCTGTACGTTCAGCACTTCGACGTTCGCGGGATCGGATCGGCTGGATCGGATCGTGGACTGCACTGCCCCGACACGCTTCATCGATAATCCGCAACCGCGCGTCTAGTGGTAATCATCGTGGCCTTCTACCTCGGCTAGATCTTGGAAGTACCGCGTAGGAAAAAAGTTTTGTTTACCTCTACGCGCTCCAACAGGTCCATGGCACCTCCATCTTGATTGTCCATTACAACATATCACATGGATATGATATACAGCACACTGGCCATAAATAATAAGACAACCATATGGCTCCTACCGGTATATCAATAATTTACAAAAGAGATCATCTCATAATCAAATTTGTAACATTGACCATATCACATCACATTCGCTGCAAAAACTAGTTAGACGTCTCTAATTTATGTTTTCATATTTTACGTGGCTTAGGGCTTTCGAGGATAGAACCGTTCATACCTACAAACATGAACCACAACGTTCATAGACATATTTTTAACAACCCTTCATAGATTAGATCTTAACTATAGTAGGAGAAACGGACACCCCCTTAGCCACAAGTGAGACAGGTCTCGCGTACAAACTACACGTAACGTTTGTCTAGGGCAGCTTCATCCTACTATGCCACTAAGATCATAAAATACTCAAAGATGCAATAACATGATCATCAACGCCCACATACACCAATGTGTTCTACCCGTACAAATCATCTACGCATAGATCCGGCTCTGATACCACTGAAGGGTTTGTTGCATAGAAAACAAACAAAAAATTCCTACGCGCGAGATACCCGATGGGCCAAAATCTATTCTAGGAGATGAAAGCAACGAGGAGAGAGAGAGATAGACAGTCTTTAGGAGAACATACCCTCGAAGAGACAAAACGTTACAAGATCAAATCTCGTTGGTGATGTAGTCGAACTCACATCGATCTCAAGATCGCGAAGATGAGCGCTGCAATCCGGCAGCGCTTCCGTCCTTGGTCACACGTACAACTTGATGACGACCTCCGTTCCCTCGATCCAGCGGGGCAGCGAAAGTAGAGGATCCCTCGGAACTCCAGCAACACGACGGCGTGGTGTGGTGGAGAAAACTTCGTTCAGGGCTTCGCTAAGCGCATGAACAAGTGGTGGAGCAGCGGGAGGAGGGAAGAAGAGATGACACAAGTGTGTGTGTGTGTGTGGGAGAGGGAGCTCCCACCCCTCATTTTATAGGAGGGGATGGCAGCCACGAATTTTTGGGTGTCTCCACCTCTCCCTCATCATGTGAGTGGAGTCTCCACTCAACCCACTCATTCTTCCATTAATTTCCACTCAAAATCCCAAGAGTTTTCTGTAATAAATAAATAAAACAATTTTATTTTTTTATTTTAATATTTGTTAATTCCATTAACAAAAATTAATAACCCCTTGAGTTAGTTGTTAAATCTATTAACAACCATTTGATAAAAATCCCCTTGAACTATTTCAAAATTATCTGAAACAATTTCGGTGTTGTCCAGACTTTTCTCCGATATTCCGTATCCACTCAAACACGTCATCGAACCTTAAGTGTGTCAACCTACGGTTCGTGAATAATGCAGACATGATCGAGGCACCTCTCCGATCAATAGCTAGTAGCGGGATCTGGAGACCCATAATGACTCCTACACATTCAACGATGAATCTAGTGATCGTGTGAACCATAAACGTTGTAACCAATTCCCTTTGTCTCACGATAGTTTACTTGTCCGAGATTCGATCATTGGTATCAACCATACCTAGTTCAATCTCGTTACCAACAAGTAGTCTTTTACTCGTTCTATGATATGACATCCTTCTGACCTAGTCATATGCTTGCAAGCGGTGTCGATGTGATATCACCGAGAGGGCCCAGAGTATATCTCTCCATCATTTGGATGGACAAATCCCACTCTTGATCCATGAGCCTCAACTAATACTTTCCGAATACCCAATGATACCTTTATAGTCACCCTGTTACGGTGTGACGTTTGATGACATCAAAACACCCTTCTCATATTAGTGATTGACATGATCTCATGGTCTAAGGAATGAGGTTACTTCGTATGTAAGACATAACAATATAAACTAAATGACTTGATCGTATTGTTATACTTAGTTTGGGTTTATGTTCATCACATCATTCTCCTAATGACATGACCTCGTTGTTAACAACATCCAATGTTCATGATGAGGAAACCTTGATCATCTATTAATCAACAAGCTAGTTAAAAGAGAGGCTTTACTAGGAACCATTGTTTGTTTATTAAACACACACGTATCAACGTTTCCGGTTAATACAATTCTAGCATGAGAAATAAATATTTATCATAAACAAGGAATAAGATAATAACCACTTTATTATTGCCTCTCGGGCATATTCCCTTCAGATCAACCTTCCTCATCCTGCTCTCCTCAAGTTGAAGCAAGTGTTGATGATGTTAATGATGATGATGATGATGATCAAAGCCAACCATTTGGTCAAGACGGGGACCCAAATGATCAAGATCAAGTGATTCCTCCTTGCAATAACGAAGAGATCGAAGCTCGTCGTGCTAGAAGGATTAGAAGAGCTTTGAAGCATATTGATGCTTCTGATAACAGAGTGTTGGAAGATACCCAAACTAAAAGATCCACAAGAAAGAAATTGGCAAACTGAGCATCAAGATCACATATCTATGGTGGAACCAAAGAAAGTGTTTAAAGCTCTTGAGGACTCCGATTGGGTTGAAGCTATGCATGATGAGCTCAATAACTTTGAGTGTAATAAAGTTTGGAACCTAGTTGAGAAGCCCAAGGATTGCCACAATGTTATTGGCACCAAGTGGATATTGAAGAACAAGCAAGATGAGCATAGTATTGTCATAAGGAACAAGGCAAGATTGGTGGCTCGAGGCTACACTCAAGTGGAAGACATTGACTTTGATGAAACCTATGCTCTCGTGGCTCGTCTTGAGTCCATCCATATCCTTCTTGCATATGCATCTTCGCATAATTTCAAATTGCAACAAATGGATGTCAAAAGTGCTTTTCTAAATGGTCCACTAAAAGAGGAGGTATATGTTAAGCAACCTCCGAGGTTCGAGAACCCCAACTTCCCTAACCATGTCTACAAGCTCGATAAGGCGCTCTATGGACTTAAACAAGCACCACGTGCATGGTATGAGCACCTTAGAGAGTTGTTGGAAGACCGTGGGTTTTAAGTTGGGAAGATTGACCCCACCCTTTTCACAAAGAGGGTAAAAGGATATCTTTTCATATGCCAACTCTATGTGGACAATATTATCTTTGGCTCAACTAACCAAGCTTTTAATAATGAGTTCTCAAAGCTTATGACTGACAGGTTTGAGATGTCCATGATGGGAGAGCTTAAATTCTTCCTTGGATTTGAGATCAAGAAATTGGCTCGTGGGACTTTCATTTATCAAGCCAAGTATACCCAAGACATGCTCAAGAGTTTTAATTTCCAAGGTGCAAAAGGGAAGCCATATCCTATGCAAGTCAAATGCCACCTCAAGCGCAATTCGGATGGTAAAGATGTGGACCAAAAGTTGTATCGTTCTATGATTGTTTCTTTGATTTATCTTTGTGCATATAGTCCCGATATCGTTTTGAGTGTAGGTGTGCGTGCAAGGTATCAAGCGGCTCCTAAATAAAGCAACTTGGTGGCGGTCCATAGGATCTTTCAGTATTTGGTTCATACCACAAGGTTTGGTTTGTGGTACCCAAAGGGGGCACAATTTTCTCTCAAGGTCTACACGGACTCGGATTGGGCCGGTGATCAAGATGATAGGAAGTCTACTTTCGGGGCTTGCCAATTTCTTGGTAGGTCCTTGGTGAGTTGGCCTTCCGAGAAGCAAAATTGTATATCTCTCTCCACCACCGAAGCCGAGTATGTGGCGACCTCTAGTGTTTGCACCCAATTGCTATGGATGAGGAAAACCCTCAAAGAGTATGATGTTCACTTGGATAAGGTGCCTCTCATGTGTGACAATGAAAGTGCCATCGAGATCACCTACAATCCTGTGCAACACACAAGGACGAAGCATATTGAGATTCGTCATCATTTCATCTAGGATCATGTGACAAGAGGTGATATTGAGCTAGCATATGTCCCCACCAAGGATAATCTCACGGACATCTTCACAAAGCCACTTGATGATGCAAGATTCATGTTCTTGAGGAATGAGCTAAATATCATCGATTCTAGGAGTTTGACTTGAAAATCTTGCACACACCCCTATAGCTGATACGTGTTTGGGTTTAGGTGTAGGAATGTACATAAGGAGAGT
>JAPCYS010001919.1:0-20093 GCA_028641055.1 Alopecurus myosuroides | reverse complement strand
GGAATAGGATGAGGTGATTTTTTGTTCTTAAGGGAGGCGGGCTTGTGGAGGAGCGTACTGGAACGAAGCTCGGCCCCGGAAGCGTAGCGACGGTCGAGCGGAGCGAGCGGCTGACCAAGCGGAATGAAGCGACGACGGTACGCGTTATTGACGATGGAAGGACATCATCAACAATCGGCGGCATGTATCTCAAGGTGCTCACGGCGGCGCGTATTCGGTCGGCCATGGAGAAGCAGATCAGATTGGCAGGCACCTTCGGTTGGATTAGCTTGGCGTGCAGGTCATGGGAGATCATACCGACTGATGCGGGGCAATGGGTTCGAGCGGTCAGACCGGACGGCTCAACCGGAGAGACCGACTCGATGTGAAGGGACCTGGTGCAATTAAGCTGGTCTCTAATGCACGTGATGTGTGTGTGTGGCTCTAAGATTTGGATGCATCTGATGGAGTCGTACATGGTTCGATTCGACGATGGCGTGGACCGACTCAAATATTTTGTGTACACACGGGAATAAAAGAGGCTGAGTTGGATGAAGCAAAGGTGACTTGGAGCGCAGAAAATTCATGTGGGTTCGAATTGAAGGTGGAGATTGATCCGAACTATTTTGTATCAGGAAACTTCCTGGTTGGTGGTTAAGTCCTACTCGGTTACGACTTCTAGGTCAGTGGAGGGGTAGGCACCATGAGGTCTTAAAAGCTGGGGTTGAGAGGGAAACTGATCAAAGAGCTCATAGTTGTCTAGCCCTAATTTTGAGCACAAGAATTCCAGAAGCGAGGCAGCGCAAGGAGGCTTTGTTCTACCAGAGAGGAGGCTCGGGTCGGGTGGATCGGTCTGACCTAAACGATCCGACCGGCGACTGTTCATGGGAGAGAGCAGCAGTGGGAAATCATGTCCGCAAAAACCAGATATGAGGTGACAAAGTTCGATGGTACGGGGAAATTTGTGCTATGGCAATCGAGAGTCAAGGACTTGCTGGGTCAGGAGGGAGTTCTGAGGACAATCAAGGTGATGCTACGAAGCTTGCCAAAATGGATGCTGAAGACTAGGAGGAGATGAACTTGAAGGAAGCCGAAAACTATTTAGTTGTGTTTGTCTGATCAGGTCTTGTATCATGTGATCGAGGTGGAGTCACCGAAGGAAATCTGGCTGATGTTGAAAGCACAATTCCTGAATAAGACGGCGCCCAATAAGTTGTAGCTGAAGCAGGAGCTCTATGGCCCGAAGATGCAAGATGGGGTAGACCTTACTGAACATGTCAACACCTTCAACCGTGTGATCTCGGACTTGGAATATTGAGGTCAAGGTGGAGGACAAGGATAGGGCCATTCTGATGCTTACCTTATGGCCAAAGTCCTACAAGGGCTTGGTTATGACGCTAACGTATGGAAAGACCGGTATCACTACGAGCAAGGTTACGATATCGTTGTTATCTTATGAGCAACGGGACAATGAAACATATGAAGATAGTACTTCTGCTGGTGCGGTTGGTGGTCCGGCACTGATGGTCAAAAACAACGCTAATGGAAGTCGAAAAAGAAGCCACAATGTTTTCATTGTAAGGAGTGGGTTCATATCAAGAGGTTCTATCCAATGTGGAAAAAGGCCAATGGATCCGCAAATGTTGCATCTGAAGAGGATGACAGTGATGCTCTGGCCCTAGAAAGTGAATTGGTCGATGACGTGTGGGTGTTAGATTCGGGAAGCTCTAATCATGTGATGTCTAACAATGAGTGGTTCCCTTCATACAAGTCTGGTGATTTTGGAGTTTGTCTATCAAGCCAATGGTCGAAACAAACGAACCCCACTTTGATATGTTTTCTTTATGCTCAAAACAAATATATATCTTTCCGTAAATCATTATTCATGATCCTTTGTTCGTGTTACTTTTCATGTTGCAACATGATTGCTAAGCTTACACTGTTGAAATTATATCTATCATGCCTATGTTTAGAGTACTTTGATCTCATCTCACAATTGATTTTACAAATATGATGGTCAAGATTATGTTGGTAGCATGTCACCTCAGAAATTATTTTGTTTTTATCGTTTTACCTACTCGAGGAAGAGTAGAACTAAGCTTGGGGATGCTTGATACATCTCAAACGTATCTATAATTTCTGATGTTCCATGTTGTTTTTATGCCAATTGCTACATGTTTTATATACACTGTATAGCATTTTTATGGATTTCTGATGTCTACGCACGCTTCTATTCTTGTAGACAGTGTTGGGCCTCCAAGTGTAGAGGTTTGTAGAACAACAGCAAGTTTCCCTTAAGTGGATTACCCAAGGTTTATCGAACTCAGAGAGGTAGAGGTCAAAGATAACCCTCTCAAGCAACCCTGCAATTAAGATACAAGAAGTCTCTTGTGTCCCCAACACACCTAATACAATTGTCAGTTGTATATGTGCACTATTTTGGCGAAGAGAGAGTAAAATGCAAGTAATATGGATGATAATAAGTGATAATAGAAATCTGAAATAAAAATGGCAGCAAGCAAACATGTAGCAGAACAGGCGGAAAACGGTGTTTCAATGCTTGGAAATAAGGCCTAGGGATCCTACTTTCACTAGTGGACACTCTCAACAATTATCACATAAATGAATAACTAGATAGCTTCTCTCATTATGCTACTCTTAACCCTCTCCGGTTGGATAACGAACACTAATCATTGCGTAGGGCTGTAACAACATTCCTCAAGTTTGTATTCACATGTCTAGTTAACCCCACGCTGTCACTATGAGCGCCCTAGAAGGTACTAAGCAAACTCCACAATTTCATAGAGGAGACACACACAGCGTGCACACTGTCACCTTCACATCGTGATCAAAGTGACTCCAAAGTTCATATTAATAAAGCACTTGAGTAGAAAAAGATGAAGAGTAACATCTACGAATTCAAATAGGTTACAAAGCTCATGATCACATATAGATCACACCATGGGAGAGAGAGATGAAACACATAGCTAACGGTAGAGCCCTCAGCCTCAGGGGAGAACTACTTCCTCCTCATCATAGGAGACAATAACGGTGATGGAGATGGCGGTGGAGTCGATGGAGATGGATCCCGGGGGCACTTCCCCGTCCCGGCAGGGTGCCAGAACAGAGATCTGTCCCCCGAAACTTGTCGGCGGCGGCCGAGCTACATATGTATTTTGTGGAAAAGGTCGATTGTTTTAGGGTTTATACCTCGGGGAGTGTATATGGGTGAAAGGGCGATGCCGGGAGGTGGCCAGGGGGCCCACACCCCTAGGTGGCGCGGCCAGGGGGACCCGCGCCACCCTATGGTGTGGCCACCCTGTGGCCCCCCTCCGGGGCTCTTTGGGACTTCTGGATGCTTCCGGGACTTCTAAGACTTCTGGTTTCGAGTCGTCCAATTCCAAGAATATTTCCAGAACAACTTTTCTGAAACTAAAAACAGGGAACTGGCACTTGACATCTTGTTAATAGGTTCGTCCCAGAAAATCGATAAAAATGACATAAAGAAGGGAGAAAACATGTAGCAATTGGCATAATATCAACATGGAACATAAGAAATTATAGATACGTTGGAGACGTATCAAGCATCCCCAAGCTTAGTTCCTACTCGTCCTCAAGTAGGTAAACGATAAACAAAATAATTTCTGAGGTGACATGCTACCACACAATCTTGATCATAATATGTAGAGTAGAGCATCAAACTAAGATCAAATGAACTAAAGTTGTGATCTATATTTGATATCAACAATTAATGCATAAACAAATAAGAAGAAAGAAGAAAAACATTTAATGAATCAATACTAAAAGACTATCAACCGTGCAAAGTTTATTAGAAATGTTTTAAGCTTTCAAGAACAACAATATCATGCACGTCAAACGGTCTTCACAACCCATGTTAGGATCAAGTCAAGCTTTCCACACGATGCAATGCTTGAATCTTAAACTATTTGCGCACTAAAAACAAGCAAGTGTTCTGCGTTGGTCCCTGGCTCCGGGATGTTATGGCAAAGAGAACATTATGGGGGGTTTGGAAGGTCAATGGAAGAAAGGCTCACAAAGCTGAAAGTGGTCATTAGACAAGAGAAAGTCTTACAACCGAAGCTATGCAAGGAGTATGGATTGCCACACAACGGATGCAGATAGAGCTATAAGTGTATGAAAGCTCTCCAATGGAACTAGTGGGGGTGCATCCAACTTTCTTGCTCATGAAGACCTAGAGCTCATTTGAGGAGGCTCATCATTGGAATATATAAGCCAAGTTCTATAATGTAAAGTTCCGCACATAGTTATGAATGAATGATAATATGAAAGCTCTCTCCAAACTGAAGTATTGGTGCTAAACATGAAGCACATGTGTGGTATATAAAGGATAGTGATGCGCCCCCTCTCTCTTTATTCTCTCTTTGGCTTTTCTTTTTTTTCTTTTTGGGCTTTTTCATTTTTTTTTATATATATCTCACCGGTAGGGGCAACATCCTGTATTACAATGAATCATCACACTTTTAGTACTCATAACTCATAATGGAATATCTCTGATGTATCCAACTGCATGCTCCTGCCAGTGTAGCAGTATGCATACATAACCATGAAGCTCGTCATCAAGTAACATAATGGAGGTGGATGTTGTGTATCAATATATCTCAGAATGGCTATGGAAATGCCATGATAGGTAGGTATGGTGTCTGTTTTGAGGAAGAATATATGGGCTTATGTGTAGGAGAACAAACTCCTCCCACGGTATTTGGATGCACTGGCAAAGTTTGCACCAACTCTCAATGTGAGAAAGGGAAATGCACAGTACCGAAGAGGCTAGCAAATATGGATGGTGGAAATGCCAGGAACCGCAACATAGACTCACGAGTTAAAAAATTACAGCAAGCATCATCTTAATTACAAATGCAATCATCACAATCCAAGCAGGGGGTTCGTGACTGACAAGTCACTGGCTACCCCCCCGTAGCGCTAAAAAGGCCGATCAGAAATGTATCACTCGTAGAAATCATATACCATTGTTTCTATCAGCTGCTAATTTTAAGTGTGGCACAGTTTCAAGTTTTTTAGACCAACCATTAAAAGTTTATACTTACTAGTCCTTCTCGTTTATCCATTAAGCAAATTAATATCTCAAAACAACAGCAGTGATTCAAGTGAAGCAGTTTAGTGATCTACAAGACCATGCGAATTTTTCCACTATACCAACTACCACATAAGCATTTCTACTCTCAAGAAAGCACATATATATGAGAACCACCTAACTACAAAAGCTAACAGCTCTGAATAAGAGATACATGAAAACAAAGGCTAAACGCAGTACTAGCAAAAAGTGAACACTCACAGAACAATAAGAATGAAAACTAGAGTGTTCTAAGCAATGAAAATGGAGCGTGTCTCTCTCCCACACAAGTATGATAAGATCCAACCATTTATTACAGAAAACAAAACTAAACAAACTGAAAACAAAAATAAAATACGCTCCAAGTAAAGCACGTAAGATGTGACCGAATAAAAATATAGTTTCACTAGAAGTGACCTGATAAATTGTTGATGAAGAAGGGGATGCCTTGGGAATCCCCAAGCTTACACACTTGAGTCTTCTTGGAATTTGATGGTATGTACCACCGGGGAATCCCCAAGCTTAGGCTCTTCACTCGTCTTGATCACATCATATCATCCTCTTCTCTTGACCCTTGAAAACTTCTTTCACACCGAACTTCTCACAATCTTCATTAGCAACGTTAGTGCAATCGAAATAATAAATTCATATGGTTAAGTTTCAACACAAATCTAACACTCATAAACACATTAGCTAATGTCACAACTTCTTTTAAAACTATTTTTCTCAAAAGAACACCAAAAGAGAGAGATTAAGAGGCAAATGCAATTATTGGCAGAAATCTGTCAAAACAGGACAGCACGTAAATATGTTTTTTTTCGAAAATCTTCTGTTGCTCAAATCAAAAGGTGGTCAACTAAGAAAAGTTTCGTATATAGCCCAGGATTACTCACAAAAAAACTCAGGTCATTTTCAATTTTCTGTGATTTTATACGGATTTAACAGTGGACAGCAGAAATCTGTTTCCTGCGCAGAAATCCGAAATATAGCCTCAACTTTCCACTAGAGGCTTTACTTGGCTCAACAAAACAACAAAAGAAAAGATACAGCGGGGTTGCCAATGAAATAGAAAACACCCAGGTGAAAATAAAACAAAAGAAAACGAAGGAAAACGGGTTGAAAACGGAGAAATAAAACGGGTTGTCTCCCGGTAGCGCTTTTCTTTAACGCCTTTCAGCTAGGCACAATGATTTTCTTTTAAAGATTCTCACATAAGAATAAGAGTTGAAGCACAATAATAGAGCATCAAAAAGCAAATATAAACCAAATTTAAGTCTAACCCACTTCCTATAAAAAAGAATCTTGTAGAAAAACAAGTCAACGAAGCACAAAGTGACTAGCATAGGAAGACAAAATAAGTGCAACTTCAAAAATTTCAACATAAAGAGGGAAACTTAATATTATTAAGATGCATAAAACCATGTTTCCCTCTATCATAATAACTTTTATTAGCATCATGAATAAAATTAACAGTATAACTATCACAATAAATATTCTTATCATGAGCCACATGCATAAAAGAATTAATACTCTCCACATAAGCATAGTCATTCTTATTAATAGCAGTGGGAGCAAATTCAACAAAATAGGTATCATTATCATTCTAATCACCATAATCATCAAATATAGGAGGCTTGTTTTAATCATTATTAATTTTCTCTTCAATAGTAGGTGGACTAAAAATATCATATTTATCAATGCAATCATCATAAAGAACTCCAACATGATAGACAAGTTGTATATTAGGGAGATGGTTTTGGGTAATCCCTCCATAACTATGACAAGTTTCATAAGGATAATTGTAATCATAGACTATGTTATAACATCTTTTATAATAGTTATCAAAGACTGGAGGCATAGTATCATCATAAGCAATATCATCATTTTTACTATAAAGAGATGTATCAAGCATATAATCATTAGTAGCAAAAGGATTTTCAAACACATCATCCACAAGCTCAGAGCTTTCTTTATCATCATTGGAAGGAACATGGATGGTACTAATAGTACAACAATTATCATCATTTTCAAACAGATTTTCAATATCAAAAGTAGTGTGTTTGTCCCAATCATGATCACTTTCATAAATAACAGGCATAGGAAAATCATCGAGTTCAGACTCATCAGCAAAAGCTGTAATATGAGCAACATGCTTAGGGAGAGATACCGTTACCTCTCTCCTTTTACTCCTCATCTTCTTCTTCTTCTTCTTACTCTCTATAGGAGGGATAGGCTTGAAAGGAAGCTTTTCCACATACCCTGGTTTATTGTCAGAAACAATAGAACAAACCTTGGAGGATTCCTTCTCTTAATTAATAAGATGAAAAAAAATATTAGCCCTGTCATATTTTGGTAAAGTGTCCTCTTTTATAATATTTTGTATGTAAGTATTTGCATGGCAATTTTCAACACAATAAAGATGGCATTCATGCAAGACACTATTCATATAAAAACACTATATCAATCAAAGAAGTTTTTCTTAATAACTCTTCACACCCCAAAAATAATGTAAGTTCATCATGCTCATTAGGGGTGATCATGTCATCACAATACAAACTTGCAGTACTCATAGGATTCGAAAGGCTACTTGGCTTGAGCATTGAAAATTAAAATGACCCACTTTAAAGCAAAGTTCACAAATAAAAGGATAGAGGGCACAAACTTTTTCACCAAGATCATTAAGAGCCCTATCCCACTTTCTAGTTTTTTCATTCCTATCATGGATGCAATATTCTTATACAGTTTGATTCTTTTCACAAGGTCTAAGTGCTCCACAAAAATTAACATGCTTATAAGAAATAGTACTTCCAGAATTTTGAGCATGTCCATTGCAATCATTAATCACAGTTTCATTTTTCATGCAAGTGTCTTTAAACGGATCATGATGTATGTCCCCATTTGATTTAGGAACATTAATATAAGAAACAAAAGATATATACCAACCAATAATCATTTGAGGATCAAGACCATATTTAGAACTAAGCTCTTGAAAATCAGCAGTTTCAGCGAAAGACTTAATGCAATCATACTCATAGTTTATACCCGATTCTTTACCTTTGTCGTTATTCCAACCTTCATTATTGGTTTCAATTGTTTCAAGAAGATCCCATTTAGCTTCAACCTTCTTACTTGAGAAAGAACCCTCTGAACATGCATCTAGATAATCCCTGCAATGTCCTAAAAGCCTTGCATAAAAATTAGTAAGAATTATTTACTTAGGAAGATCATGGTTAGGACATTTAAGTATTAATGTTTTCAGTCTTCCCCAAGCTTGAGCAATGCTTTCTCCATCATGAGGCCAAAAATTACAAATGTAATTCTTATCTAAATACAGTTGATGAGAGGAATAAAATTTAGAGTAAAATAGAGATTCAAGCTCCTTCCACTCCAAATGATGAGGATCGTCTAGCAGCTCATACCACTCCTTTGCTTTGTCCTTAAGAGAAAAAGAGAATAACCTCCTCTTAACTTGGTCCATTAAAATACCTGCACACTTGAACAACCCGCATAATTCATGTATAAAGAGTAAATGATCACGGGGATGGGCCGTTCCATCTCCAAAATAGCATTTATTCGTGACACGTTCAACAATTTTCATAGGTATTTAAAATATCACAAGCATCATTAAATTTATCACATATGGGAGATAAAGTATCATCAGAGAAAATTTTCTCCTCTAAAGCTGGGGAAATAAAAAGTTTATAGAAACTAGCTTCCCCAAGCTTAGACTTTTTCATAGTACTAGAAATAATGGTATCCAAATAATTAATGCTAATAACATTTGCTACTAGAATGAAAATAAAGATCTCTCATATTTTTGTTGTTTTCCATTAAGACTAACTAGTAAAAATAAAAACAAGCAACAAGTAAAAATAAGCCTAACTAGTGAAAACAAGAAACAAAAAGATTTAATTGCAGAATCTAAAGGAAATAACTTCGAGCACTCACACCCGATGATGTGAGAACCTTTTAACTTACCTCCCCGGCAAAGGCGCCAGAAAAGATCTTGATGTCTACACACGCTTCTATTCTTGTAGACAGTGTTGAGCTTCCAAGTGCAGAGGTTTGTAGAACAGCAGCAAGTTTCCCTTAGGTGGATTACCCAAGGTTTATCGAACTCAGGGAGGTAGAGGTCAAAGATATCCCTCTCAAGCAACCCTTCAATTAAGATACAAGAAGTCTCTTGTGTCCCCAACACACCTAATACAATTGTCAGTTGTATAGGTGCACTAGTTCGGCGAAGAGAGAGTAAAATGCAAGTAATATGGATGATAATAAGTGATAATAGCAATCTGAAATAAAAATGGCAGCAATCAAACATGTAGCAGAACAGGCGGAAAACGGTGTTTCAATGCTTGGAAATAAGGCCTAGGGCTCCTACTTTCACTAGTGGACACTCTCAACAATTATCACATAAATCAATAACTAGATAGCTTCTCTCACTATGATACTCTTAACCCTCTCCGGTTGGATAACGAACACTAATCATTGCGTAGGGGTGTAACCGCACTCTTCAAGTTTGTATTCCCATGTCTAGTTAACCCCATGCTGTCACTATGAGCGCCCTAGAAGGTACTAAGCAAACTCCACAACTTCATAGAGGAGACACACACAACGTGCACACTGTCACCTTCACACCGTGATCAAAGTGACTCCAAAGTTCATATTAATAAAGAACTTGAGTAGCAAAATATGAAGAGTAACATCTACGATTTCAAATAGATTACAAAGCTCATGATCACATATAGATCACACCATGGGAGAGAGAGAGAGATGAACTACATTGATACCGGTAGAGCCCTCAGCCTCGAGGGAGAACTACTCCCTCCTCATCATAGGAGTCAACAACGGTGATGGAGATGGAGGTTAAGTCGATGGAGATGGATCCTCGGGCACTTTCCCGTCCCGGCAGGGTGCCAGAACAGAGATCTGTCCCCCGAAACTTGTTATTGCCGGCGGCGGAGCTACGGATGTATTTTGTGGAAAAGGTCGATTGTTTATGGTTTATGCTTCGGGGAGTATATATGGGCGAAAGGGCGATGCCGGCAGGTGGCCAGGGGGCCCACACCCCTAGGTGGCGTGGCCAGGGGGACCCACGCCACCCTATGGTGTGGCTTCCCTGTAGCCCCCCTCCGGGGCTCTTTCGGACTTCTGGATGCTTCCGGGACTTCTGGTTTTCGAATCGTCCAATTCCAGGAATATTTCCAGAACAACTTTTCTGAAACTAAAAACAGCAGAAAACAGGGAACTAGGACTTGGCATCTTGTTAATAGCTTTGTCCCCCCAAATCGATAAAAATGACATAAAGACGGGAGAAAACATGTAGCAATTGGCATAATATCAACATGGAACATAAGAAATTATATATACGTTGGAGACGTATCAATTTCCTGGGACTAACCTATTAACAAGATGCCATAGCGCCAGTTCCTGTTTTCTGCTGTTTTTTGGTTTCAGAGAAGTTGTTCTGAAAATATTATCAAAATTGGACGAAGCAAAATCCCAGTGGCCTAGTTTCTGTCACGTACACGTAGTCCGGAGGAGACCCGGAGGGGGGCCACCAGGTGGCCACACCATAGTGCAGCGCGGCCCCGCTTGCCCGCGCCACCAGCTGGTGTGGTCCCCTCGGGCGCCCACCGACATCGCCCTTTCGCCTATTTATTCCCCTCGATGCAAAAAAACCCTAAAGGATCCAGCCTCCATCCACGAAAAGTTCCGTAGCTCCGCCGCCATCGAAGACAAGTTTCGGGGGACAGAAATCTATGTCCTGGCACCCTGCCGGGATGGGGAAGTGCCCCCGGAGCCATCTCCATCGACTCCACCGCCATCTTCATCGTCGTTGCTGACACCCCAATGAGGAGGGAGTAGTTCTCCCCCGAGGCCGAGGGCTGTATCGGTAGCTATGTGTTTCATCTCTCTCTCCCATGGTGTGATCTTTATGTGTTCATGAGCTTTGTAATCTAGTTGAATAAGTAGATGTTACTCTTCATCTATTATGCTACTCAAGTGGTTTTATTAATGAGATCTCTGGAGACACCTTGTCCCATGGTGTGAAGGTGACAGTGTGCACACCATGTGTGGATTATTATGAGTTATATTTTGTGTGGGACGTCTCTATGAAATTGTGGTGTTTGTCTAGACCCATCTAGGGCTCAAGGTGACAGTGTGGGGTTACCTAGTGGGGAATGCGAATTTTAGGTGTGCTTTCATAGCCCTACACAATGAATAGATGTTCGTTATCCAACCGGAGAGTGGTTCGGAGTAGCATAGTGAAGAGAAGATATTTATGTATTCAATTATGTTATTATTGTTGAGAGTGTCCATTAGTGAAAGTATGATCCCTAGGACATGTTTCTAAGCATTGAAACACCGTTTACAACCAGTTCTGCTACATGTTTGCTTGCTGCCATTTTTATTTCAGATTGCTATTATCACTTATAATCATCCATATTACTTGTATTTCACTATCTGTTTGCTAAACTGGTGCACCTATACAACTGAAAATTTTATTAGGTGTGTTGGGGACACAAGAGACTTCTTGTATTTTTTACAGGGTTGCTTGAGAGGGATACCTTTGACCTCTACCTACTTAAGGAAAACTTGCTGCTGTTCTACAAACCTCTGCACTTGGAGGCCCAACACTGTCTACAACAATAGAAGCGCGCGTTGACATCATGGGCCCAGGAATCGCACTCACGCTGCATTCCCTGATAATTTTCTGTGCTAGCGTCATGATGAAAAATCTTGGCGGACGCGCTTGGTACCCATTTAAAGGTTAAGATCGACTCGGTAAGTCCTTCGCGGCACGAGTCGCAGTTATCACCTATCCGGATTCGAGCCAGTGGACTCAAATTTGTGTAGGTCAGTACTATTTTTTCCCGAATGCAATTAATTGGTCCCGATCTATCAGATGAACCAAACGACTGAGTTGTATCCCTCTTCAAAACTTCTATATACAACAAATCTCTTACTCTATACACGAGTCCTCATCAAACAGGATTCACACATCCTTAAAAAGGTTATTTAGCCCTCGAAGTCGCAGGGTGTCGTACGAGCATGAATTGTGTGCCTACCCGACTCCCAGGAGCTGAATAAACACTCGGGGCTACTGACGTAGGGATACTTCCTGAGTCCTCCAGACAGGCCTACCCGGTCTAAATAAGTACAAAAGCCCATCACGAGAAGCCACCTAGCCATCCGAAAGGCTTAGTTAAAGTCCCGCCCGCGCTGATACTTGCGGTCCAGGACTAGAGGTGCAACCGACATAATTAGGGTTTCTGTTACCCACTCGGAGGCAGATTTGAGACCCAGCCTCCTATATAAAGGCCGGAAGAACCCCCGTTAGGGAATCGAATATTTAGTCCAATGTACCTTTGCCTTGCTCGAGATCCAATCTATCTCTTACGACGAGGGCACCCATCATTGAAATCGCCATTGATATAATCCAAACAAGCATGAGTAAGGGTTTTACCTCTTCGAGGGCCCAAACCTGGGTAAATCGTGACCCTGAAAACCGTCGAGTCCACCAGTGTTCATCCATCTCCTATTCTCAAACCCCCAACATGTCATCCGCGGGATATGTCGACACAGAGAACCTAAACCCGGTGGGGTGGCCCCTCTTCTGGTGCTCCCTTTGGGTCTCCATCTTCGCTCCCGGTAATAACTGAAGGGTACGTTGCATAGAAAACAAAAAATTTCCTACGCGAGATAAACCCTAAGGGCCAAGATCTAATCAAGGAGATGAAAGGTAACATGGCGAAAGAGTCTTAGGAAACATACCCTCGAAGACTCTAAGCGTTATGAGATTAAATATCGTTGTTGGCGTAGTCGTACTCACGCCGATCCCGAGACCGAGAAGATGTGCAGCGTATCCGGTGGTGCCTCCGTGATCGGTCACACGTTCAGCTCGATGAAGACCTCCGTTTCCTCGATCCAGCGGGGCAGTGGAAGTAGAGGATCCCTCGGAACTCCAGCAGCACGACGGCATGGTGGTGGTGAAGAATCCCATGGTCAGGGATTCGCTAAGACGGAGACCATGGAATGAAGCAGTGGGTGGAGAGGAAGGGAGGTGGGACAAGTGTGTGAGGAGGGGGAGCTCTCACCCTCCTTTTATAGGGGAGGGGAGGCAACCCAAAGGGGGGGTGCGGCCAGCCATGGGGTGCCGCCACCTCTTCCCTCTTCATGTGACTGGACACTCCACTCACACCCACTCATGCTCCCATAATTTCCCACTTAGAAAATCCAAAGGTTTTTCTTTAATAAATAGATAAAACATTTTTATTTCTTTATATTATATTTGTTAATTCTATAAACAAACATTTGCATATAGCACGTCGAATCATTTGTTAATTCTATTAACAACCATTCGACAAAAAACCCCTTGGACCATTTCAATTTTCCCGAAACAATTTCGGTGTTGTCCAAAATATTCTTCGATATTCCGTATCCTCTCAAATGCGTCATCGAACCTTAAGTGTGTCACCCTACGGTTCGCGAATAACATAGACATGACTGAGACTCATCTCCGATCAATAATCAACATCGGGATCTGGAGATCCGTGATGACTCCTATATATTCAACGATGAATCTCGTGATCGCGTGAACCATCAACGTCGTAACTAATTCCCTTTGTCTCACGATATTTTACTTGTCCGAGATCCGATCATCGGTATCAACCATACCTTGTTCAATTTCGTTACTGACAAGTATTCTTTTACTCGTTCCGTGACATGACATCCTTGTGACCTAGTGACGTGCTTGCAAGCGGTGTCGATGTGATATCACCTAGAGGGCCCAGAGTATATCTCTCTGTCATTTTGGATGGACAAATCGCACTCTTGATGCATGAGCCTCAACTAACACTTTCCGAATACCTAACGCCACCTTTATAGTCACCCTGTTACGGTGTGACGTTTGATGTCATTAAAGTACTCTTTCGGCATTAGGGATTGACATGATCTCATGGTCTAAGGAATAAGGTTACTTCGAATGTAAGACATAAGAATATAAACTAAATTACTTGATCGTATTGTTATACTTAGTTAGGGTCTAAGTTCATCACATCATTCTCCTAATGACATGACCCCGTTATTAACAACATCCAATGTTCATGATCAGGAAACCTTGATCATCGGTTAATCAACGAGCTAGTTAAAAAAGAGGTTTTACTAGGAACGATTGTTTGTTTATTAATCACACTCACACATGTATCAACGTTTCCGGTTAATACAATTCTAGCATGAGACATAAACGTCTATCATAAACAAGGAATAGCATAATAAACACTTTATTATTGCCTCTCGGGCATATTCCCTTCAATATCATGCCTCGGAAATAGCGGGATCAACATTATTTAGTCATTATCTCTCCAAACCCACTTTTGACAATATTATAGAAAGAAAACCGATCACTCTCCAAAGGTGTGGGACTCGTTCTAGATAAAGTTGAGACCTCTCCAATCCCATTTTCAGTATTATTACAACTAATATCATCAAGCATAGACTCATTACTAGAATCAAACAAGTTTTCAAGATAAAATAAATTATTATCATCATCTTGCCAATTATGAGCATTACAATAGGTGGTAGGCTGATAAAATCATCCTCAATAGTGAATAAAGCCATATAATTACCATAAAATACAATCATCAAGTGTACCATCATCATTTGAATTACAAAGTTTATCATGTTTACTCCTATCATACTTTCCTTTGAACGAGAAAATTCTAATAGCTTCTCTTTCTATAGTTTCTTCATTATTAGCTATTAGTGTAAACAATTTTTTTTCGAAAAGCGCATCAAAACTAGGATTATAGTGGTGATACATGTTAATTTTTATTAGTTTTACTTTTACTGTTATCATCAAAACAAAGCTAAACAAAATGTAACTAAGGAAGAACAAAACAAAAAGAAAAGAGTGGAAGCGTGTAACTCCCCTACATGAAACTTAGAATTTCCCGACAACAGCGCCATAAATTATTTGCTGGTGTAGTTACTTCAACACACCTGTTGGGATACCCGAAGAGGAAGTTATGATGTAGTAAAATAGAGAATTTCCCTCGGTGACGAGACCAAGGTTTATCGAACCAGTAGGACTTCCAAGACTTTAATGAGGTACGTGTTAACTGGAACTTTAATGAGCGCGTACCTGCACAAAAAGCAAAGAATTCCTTTTCTTCCCAACTTTCTGGAAAGGTTTTCAATCTTCCCATATTGCCGTAAACATGAGAGTTAAACGTAGAGAGAATTCCTTATTTGACACTCCCTTAAAATCATGTTCCTTATTTGACACTGGAGAAATTTTTCTTCCATATATGACCTATATGCTTAATTTCTTTCCCTATATGACGCTCTAGTGTATTTTGTACACGTAAAAAGACCTTGTTACCCCTGTACATAATGTGACCATTAATTAGGCAGCTAGCTTATTTAGGTAGGCTAATGCATTTCGATCGAACCGTCACCTGGATGCTTTGCACGGACCAGTGATGCCAAAGTTTTTAAAAACTCCATAATACAATGCACCAGTGCACCCCTTTTAAATACTATCTGTGCATGCTAATGACACACTCGGACAATGGTTTTCCGGTGGTTATCCGAGCAAGCCAAACCAAATAAGTAAGTTTCAGTAACTATATTCTTTGCCATGATTTTAGTTGTCATTTTCTTTTAGACCTGATTATGTCCATCTGATGTTTGCTTAATGTATACTTCATATCAGAGCTAGCTAACGTGCAGTCCCAACCTCTAAAGCACGCGCACGTACACGTACACGTACATGTATGCCTCCAAGGAAGGACACGAGCCTTTATAGTCTTGCGCCGGCCTAGTATGAGAGCTAGCACGTCGATGAGTTGAGTCAGTCCTCGGGCCGACCTTCACACGCAAGCTGGTGTTAACTAAATTAATCACCATCTACGCAGATCACTTGGAGGCACGATAAGTCCCAAGTGCAGCTACACATACACTTCCTAGCTTGCTTGAAACAAGATGCTCATGCATGCCTTCTACGGTTCTACTATATGCACCCACACAAATGTACCATACATAGAATCAAAGACTTAATAAGGGAGAAAATATATAATCGATGACACGGACCAAAAAGATCAGAAACTTTTTTGTCAAAACACGGTTACACTAATCGGGCCTTCCTCGATACACATATGCATGCATGAGCCTACCTAAATAAGCTAGGTATCTAATGGTCACATTATGTACAGGGGTAAGAAGGTCTTTTTACGTGTACAAAATACACTAGAGTGTCATATAGGGAAAAAAAATTAAGACTATAGGTCATATAGAGAAGAAAATTTTCTCCAGTGTCAAATAAGGAACACGATTTTAAGAGAGTGTCAAATAAGTAATTCTCTCTTAAACGTATGGTGTGGATTGAGATCAATAAAGTAAAACCATAGAACGAGCAAGTAATGATAACAAGACAGTAAACAAGGTTATAAGCAATGTAAAAGAATTGACCGGGGGCCATAGTTTCACTAGTGGTGTCTCTCTCCAAACGATAACAAGAAACATGTTGGGTGAACAAATTACATCTAGGAAATTGAAAATCATGAGGTTATAACAATGCTATTATGAAAAGTAAAGTTCATCGCACTATTCATGTAGGAATTACACCAAACATATATAGGTTGCTATCCAACATGCATCTATAACTAATAATCCATCTTGATTGCGCTTCAATGCTTCCCACTCGCTGGTATTAAGTTGCAAAATAAAAGGACGATTACATTAAGCTCATACATAATGTAAGCAGTATTCATAATCATAAATAGATATAAACGCCATTGTTTTAACCTTACTAGCAACAACACATCATTGGCCTTAGTCATTGTTGTCACTCGAGCCCATGCTCAAAAGAGGCATGAACATACTATCTATCACAAAACTCTCTCTTAGAGATGCATGTGATCACTTGGCCAAAGCAACCACACACAGAGAGAATGCAAGAAGATAATTGAACATTGAAGAAATAATAGTAACGAGATCATATAAGAAACATGAACAATCTGATCATAACTTCACGGTTCATCGGATCCCAACAAACACAACATGTAGCAACTACATAATAGTGACCTTGATCATGTTAGGCAGCTCCCAAGATCTAAACATGTTGTCACAAGAAGAAGATACATCATCTAGATACTTCTATGGACCCGTAGTCCAACGATGAACTACCCACACATAACTCCGGAGGCAATCTTGATGATGAAGTAGCCTTCGGTGACGATTCCCCCTTTCCGGCAGGGTGCTGGAGTAGGGATCTAGAAGCCCTAGATTGGACTTCTGAGGTGACGGTTCTAGTCTACGCTACATAATTTAATTTTTTTGGCCTATGTAGTCTGCCAAGATCACTATGCAGATAACAAGGTATGACCATACATGGAAGGATCAAGATCACAACTTACCGGGCAGCGTAATCGATGTAGTCGTAGAAGAGGTCTGAACAATAGTAGATCCTCACAAGTAGGCTAAGTTGCAAAGATGTCGCTAAACTTCCCTCGTCAAGGATCACACGTGTGATCCCT
This sequence comes from Alopecurus myosuroides, assembly GCA_028641055.1. Classification (NCBI taxonomy): domain Eukaryota; kingdom Viridiplantae; phylum Streptophyta; class Magnoliopsida; order Poales; family Poaceae; genus Alopecurus; species Alopecurus myosuroides. Next base: position 2,459 of record JAPCYS010001919.1, on the reverse strand, counting down.
CCTATGATGTGCATGTGTACGCTCGTGTGAACCCATCAGTGCTCCGCCGTCCAAGGCTCGACACCGACAAAGAGAGATATCCTTCCGATGTTACTAATTGGAAGCTCTAATCAAATGGGATTGGAGATATATGAATCTGAAAGTTTCTCAACGCATGAGAGAGAACTAGAATTACAGCTAGTTCTAATCGGGAAAGGACTCCTCAAAACCCAATTAGAAGAGTCTTTAATTCAACTAGAGAGGCTCTAATTAGAAGCTCTAATTAGACCATCTAATTCTACTAGAGAGGAGAGAGAGAGAGAGAGAGAGAGAGAGGGAGGGAGGGAGGGGTTTGAGAGCCAATTGTGTGTTTTTATTTGAGTCTTGGTGTCCTTTATATACTGGGAGGAACGGAGAGACTTTCCAATAGGGAGGGAGGAGTCCTATTTGTGCAAGGATGAGGTGACCACACCCCTCCTTCCTTGCCCAACTCAGATTGGACATGTGGAGTCGAATCCCAAGTCCATCCTTTCCTTTTTCCTTTTTTTTCTTTTTCTTCTCTCCTTTTCTCTCCAATAAATTTAGCAAAAATACCGGAACGACGCGTACCAATATGTGGTGCCATTGAGGCTCAACTGGTAGCCCCTAAAATTAGGGTGCGGCCATGAGGAGCATTTCTGCCCCCCTCCGACACTCGCCCTTTTATGGAAAGTCCCCTGAAACTCTTTCGGGACCATATAAACCAAATAGAAAAAATCGTCAATATTATCTACCGATTTTAGAAACATATTTCTAACATACCGTAACATCTTATGTCCGTCGTTACCTCTCATATAAATTCTGCCTAATACCGACATAATTTCTCTCTAATAGCAACTTCCTCGAAAGCACTCCGATTGACATCGGACTTGTTTCTATGACATCATAACGACATCGAACATTCATAAAACCAATAACAACATATGAATTCTCTCAATTAAAGGTTGGCACGGCTTAAGCGTGTGACCCGTAAAGGCTCGATAACACATAGACATGTTCGGGAACTTACCGAACAATAACCAACAGCGGGACTGTGGACGTCCATGATGGATCATGTGTGTTCACGAAGAACAAGGGAACCTTATAAGCTACTTATTGCACTTATACCCATAACTTCACGATACCAACGATATCACGAGGCGATACTATGTGATCTGATCTGATCAAACTCTTTGATCATAACAGATAAAACTCGTACCGACATCGTCCTCTTTTCTCATCCATATCCCTGATTTCCTTGTGATAAATCACACCGTGTCTGGACAACCGATTGGTTGACATCGGTGATACTGAGTAGGCCCAGAGTGTGTATCTCTCTATCGTTTAGAGGAGTTAAGTACTAATCTTAAATGATCTCTGCTCCATTACACTTTCTAGATTATACCCATACATCACCGTTACGATCCCCGGTTTTGTTTTCGAGGGTATGCAATTCCATACCTGAATTTTATAGAAGGCAGAGTTTAATTACAAGAAGGTGACAGCACACATGCTATCCACCACACTCCACACTCCACACACTCGAAACTGACTACTCGCTGAAAGCAACTCCTACTCCTGCACCTGCCTCGTCCCAGGACCGAAGTTCTGCAACAATTTTGCAAGCTAAAATCTCCTCGTCGCAGATTTGGCCGTTGTTCCCAAAAACCCTCGCGTTACGCTGCTTCCAGATGTTCCACGTGACGATCGTGACCAGCGTGTCAACAGCCTTTCTCTTCTTACCTCTGAATCTCTCTCGGACGGCCAACCACCAAGACTCCAATGTGTCCCTCTCTGTTGGCGTAACCAGCTGTAATCTCAGCTGATTACTGCATCTCCACCACACCATTCTAGTGAACACACATGTCACCAGAATATGATCTGCTGTTTCCACCTCTTGCAAACAGCATTTGCAAACGTCTGGCTGATCCTGAAGTCCATGCCTCACTCTCCTATCAGAAGTCCAAATCCTGTGTTGGATGGCCAACCACAGGAATAATTTGCACTTGGCCGGAGCCCAACACTTCCACACTCCTTTAGCTAAAGGAAACCTGATCTGCCCCAAGAGCAATGTCTTGTAGGTTGAACTAGCAGAGTAAACCCCTGATGCTGCCACAGGCCACCGAAACTCATCCTCCCTATCCGCCTCCATAGGGACCTCCTGTATGTCTGTCCATAGGTTGATGTATTGAACCATCATCTCGGCAGTCCAAACCCCTTTGATGTCATTGACCCATCTCAAGTCTACGAGGGCCTCCTGCACGGTCCTCTTATTAGCTGTCCTAGAGCTAACTGCCGCCCTAAGCAAAGGTGCTAGCTCTTCCACCGAAGCTCCATCAATCCACTTGTCCTTCCAGAACAGGGTTCTCGAGCCGTTGCCCACTCGGATGCGAACAATGGTGTTAAAAACCTCTGCTGCCATTGTGTCCTTAAGCATCGGCAGCCCCTGCCAAGGTCTGGAG
>JAPCYS010001886.1:0-13370 GCA_028641055.1 Alopecurus myosuroides | reverse complement strand
TAGAAATGATCGAGACTCCTCTCCGATCAATAATCAACAGTGGGATCTGGAGATCCGTGATGACTCCTATATATTCAACGATGACTCTCGTGATCGTGTGAACCAACAACGTCGTGAACTATTCCCTTTGTCTCGCGATATTCTACTTGTCCAAGATTCGATCATTGGTATCAACCATACCTTGTTCAATCTCGTTACCGACAAGTACTCCTTTCTCGTTCCCATGATATAACATCCTTGTGATCATATCACGTGTTTGCAAGCGGTGTTGATGTGATATCACAGAGAGGGCCCAGAGTATATCTCTCCGTCATTTTGGATGGACAAATCCCACTCTTGATCCATGATCCTCAACTAATACTTTCCGAATACCTAACGGCACCTTTATATTCACCCTGTTACGGTGTGACGTTTGATGACATCAAAGCACCCTTCCGGTATCAGTGATTGACATGATCTCATGGTCTAAGGAATAAGTTACTTCGTATGTTTGATATAACAATGTAAACTTAATGACTTGATCGCATTGCTATATTCATTTTGGGTATATGTTCATCAAATCATTCTTCTAGTGACATGACCCCTTTATTAACAACATCCAATGTTCATGATCATGAAACCTTGATCATCTATTAATCAACGGGCTAGTTAAAAGAGAGACTTTACTAGGAACCATTGTTTGTTTATTAAACACACACGTATCAAAGTTTCTGGTTAATACAATTCTAGCATGAGAAATAAACATTCATCGTAAACAACTAATAAGATAATAACCATTTTATTATTGCCTCTCGGGCATATTCCCTTCAGTCTCCCACTTGTAGTAGAGTCAATAATTTAGTCTGTAAGCACTTAACACATATGGTGTTCCAGTGTTATTACCATGCTTCGCATGTGGTAAACATCATCAAAAAGATCTGAACTGTTCAGGTCCTATTGTATTTGCATGTTCTTTACGTCTACACGCATCACTCATTCTCTAATGAGATGGCTTTGTATATATATATGGTCAATCGGTGAAACCTTGATTCCTCAGCTTAAACTAATGTCACTAACATTGTGAAAATGTAGCTTCATAGTGTCAGCATTCTTGAAAATTCATCAAGTTCAATAAAGAACTCCTTGACACAAAACACGCTTATTATCAGTTGTCAACACAACGATATACTTTAGCCTTTGTTGTAGTATCTGTCACAATATTTTAATTTTGAAACTCTTTCAAATCCACCATGGAATTTTCTTCCAGCCTATTGTGCTACCCTTCATCACATATTTTAATTGAGATAAAATTACTTGAATAAGTGACAAGACTATTAGTGTAACATATTACAACTAATATTTTGTCAATACTACATAGGAAAACATATCCTTAGCATTTCTAAAATGATACAATGATCTCTCCCACTGTTGTCTAATCATCATATGAATTATCCTGCTATAACATTTTATAGCATAGGGATCATCTGGTTGTGTACATAGCATGGAAACATGACTTAGAAATCTCAATTTCAATGATGCTCATCGTGTGTCAAAACACTTGAATCTTGCTCAATTATTTTCCATGTGACAAGAACTCCTTCTTGTGATTTCGATATTGACTTACTTCAATATTTCATCTTTGTAATTTGGCTTCAATTATATCAGGCGCTTCAATCCATCTCTTATAGATATCGATGCCCAATATCTCCTAAGCCTTTTATCAATATAAAAATCTTAACCGTGTTAATTTAAAATACATATTTTCCAATCAACCATATGTCATCTACATAAATCTTTGGAAATATGTCATAGCGCTCCCACTTAATTTCTTGTAACTTTGCAAGCATCTTTATCGTTCATGATGCAATCAAACCCTTTTGATAACTTCATTAAGGTAAATATTTCAACTTCGTTATGCTCACTTCAACAATTGAAGTGTGCATACCTTTGTAGCAAAGTTTTGAATTTTACAAAACTCTCAGACTGTGTCAAGTACACATCTTTGATCAAACTTCCTCGAGAGGAGAGTTGGTTTTGTTATTCAACTGCCATATCATAATATGTAACTTTTGCTAGAACTATCCGCAAAGACTAAAACATCACTACGGAAGATCAAAATCTTGTAGTAGTCAACTCTCTGAACTTCGTCGTAAACATCTTTTTGACAAGCACAACTTTCAAAGGATGTAAAAATCCATGTCTTTGTTGCTATAAAGACCTTTTTTGCTATTGTTAGGCATCATGCCTTTCGAAAGAACTACCAAGTCACATACTTGATATTCATATAGGGTTACTATCGCGGATATAATGACTCATAGCTAATTTTAATGAAGTCAGGGCCCATCATTTGCTTCCTTTATAAGGTCCATGTCCTTTGTTGTCAAAACAACACTTTACTCTTAAACCACAAGTTGGTCTAAGTACAAAGTTTTTAGGACTTTTGTGGTTCAGTTCGCAAACTCATTCAAAGTATTTACAATCACATGTAGCGTCTTTTACTTAGTCAAAATAGGAAACACTGGAACAACTTCCAGTGATGCGCTACTCTTGACATGGTAACGAAGATTCTCTAATCTCGTTGAGTTTGTACTGTCCTCCCACTCACTTATTTCGCAAGAACTACTTTCTCGAGAAATCAACCCTTTCTGACAAACAACATTTGTCTTCGGTCGGTGATAGGAGAAATACCCAATGGATTCGTTGGGTTAACCTTATAAACATATATTTATCCCATTTTGGTTGTAAACATTTTACACATCCTATGCATACCAAAACTTAAGAAAAAAGACAATTCAGATCACTACCCAAACCATATCTTATATGGTGTCAATTTCAACGGATCATGATGGTGCTCTTTTCAGTGTAAGCGGTTGTCACTAATGTATAAACTACAAAATTATAATGGCATTTTTATTAATCTTACCATGTCCAACAAGGTTTGATTTTGTCTCTTGAATACTCCAAACTAATGTGGGGTATTCGAGAAGTATAAGTTGTAGAACAACTCTGCAACTCCTCAGATGTTTTGCTAAACTTGTAACTCAAACTTTATCCTTTATGATCCAATCATAAATACTTGATTATCTTGTTACAATGATTTTTACTTCATATTAACAATCATTTGAACCAATTCAAAATGGCAAACTCTGTTCTCTTTAAATAGATATACTCACATATCTACTCAAATCATCGAAATAATTTTATGAAGGAAAAATTAATCCACCATACATGACTACACATAATGGACTATATACATCAATATGTATAATCTCCACTAAATTAGTCGTCCATTCTACTTTGGCCTATGAATGGAATTTTTAGTCATCTTTTGGAAGAGGTCTCACAAGCGTCAATTTATTCAAAACAAAATGACTCCGGAAATCTATCAATATGGAGTTCCTTCATGTTTTCCTTTCCGATATGAACTAAAATGGTGGTGTCACAATTTAAGTGAAACTCTTTTACGTCTTGCAACGTTTAGCATTTAGTATAGATGTTTACTTTACCAACATGATTTATTAACATATCCACAATTATGGAATATGGTCATAGTTTGAACAATCTCATTTGTTCTCACAAAAGACTAGAACAAAATAACAACTTATTAAGTTCTTAAAATAAATCTTGAATGCTTGGTTCGATACGACAATGAACACAATAACACTTTATTTCTGTTCTTGTCATAATCGATTCCACATCTATTACTAGTTCCTTTTAGGCCCTTGTATTTCTTGCATTGCGTTGCTTTGTATGACAACTCATACCAACCAATGTGGTATCAAAATACCAAAAATACTTTGTTAACTAGTAATACATCTATAACTTGTATATCAAACATATACTCCTGAGCTGGACTTTTCCAATTAACTTCTTTTTCTGCCATATATCTTTTTGTAATTCTATTTTCAATATTCCCTTTCCTTTATAGAAGAATCAGTCAATATCAAACAATGCTAGTCGTACGGGCTCATTTTCTTTGGCGTGTTAGTCATATACTATCACCCACTGAGTTTGATTGTTCTACTAATATCACCATATTAATAGTATTCTTCTATATTCCACTCTTAGCAATCTCCAAGTAAGGTAAACAACTTTACCTATACTTTTAATCCATCCCATCATAACAATTTTATGATTTAGCTACTATAGCTTGAAGGAAGGAATTTAGAGGATAATTTTTAGCGCCCAACTTCTTGGAATATTCAAACACTGCATATATTCAGATAATATAAGCAAACATTGTCACGCTAAATTATGCTCAGTCATGTTGCCACAAATAAGTTTCTAGATATCAATATATCTTTCACTTGATTGTTTCTGAAAACAATTCTTTTTAGTTCCTAAATCACCTTGATCAACAAAACATTCTTTTGAAGATAAAGTAATATGGAAGAAACCATGACTCTGGATTCTAAGTAGGAATTAGTTGCTCTCTAGATCAATCAATGATTAATCATATGGAGCTAGGTAGGAAATACCGAAAATCTACAATACGATTCAATTTTAAATTTCACTAATACGGTACCAATCTTAAATGATTTTACCAGATCATAACAGTTATATCTCAATTAACAATCTAAGTGTAAGGTAGCTAGTTATGTGGATGCCAATGAATACTACAGTTTGTGCAAATTCACTTTGATTGGTTGTTCATGATAAATAAGTTCAAGTTAATTCAAAATTATGCCATGAAATCCCACTCAAAACAACATCCGTCTTAGTCGATTACACGATCAAATTCACTACACCAAAACCGATCATCACGTGAGATGATGTAGCTTCAAAGGCGAACATCGACATGTTCATCATATCATCCATATGACTCATGCTTTACCTTTCGGTTACGTGTTCCGAGGCCATGTCTATACATGCTAGGCTCGCCAAGTAGAACCATAGTATTGTGTGTGTTTCAAGGCCATGTCTGTACATGCTAGGCTTGAAAACACCCGTTGTATGCGAACGTTGAGTCTGTCACACGCGATCATCACGTGGTGTCTTGAAACGACGAACTTTCTTAACGGTGCATACTTAAGGAAGAACACATTATTATCTTGATATTAAGTGAGAAGGATCATCTTATAATGCTACCGTCGCTATCTAAGCAAAATAAGATGCATAAACGGATTAACAACATAGACATCACATGTAAGGATAACGTTATATGATATGGTCCTCCTTGCACTTGATCCCCATCATATCCATTATGGTATGATCTCAATCATTCCACCGGCGTGGTCCCAAGTACCATAGTACCCCAAACTTGATTGTCCATCAATAATAAGACAACCATATGGATACCTTCCGGTATATCAATAATTTACAAAATAGATCATCTCATAATCAAATTTGTAACATTGACCATATCACATCACATGCCCACCAAAAACCTAGTTAGACGCCTCTAATTTATTTTTGCATATTTACGTGGCTTAGGGCTTTCGAGGATAGAACCGTTCATACCTACGAACATCAACCACAACGTTGATAAACACATTTTTAACAACCCTTCGTAGATTAGATCTTAACTATAGTAGGAGAAACGGACACCCCCTTAGCCACAAGTGAGACAATTCTCGCGTACATAGTACACGTAAACTTAGTCTGGGGCAGCTTCATCCTACTACGCCACTAAGATCATAAAATACTCAAAGAGGCAATAGCATGATCATCAACGCCCACATACACTTATGTGTTCTACCCGTACAAAACATCTACGAATAGATCTGGCTCTGATACCACTGAAGGGGTCGTTGCATAGAAAACAAAAAATTTCCTACGCGAGAGACACCCGAAAGGCCAAGATCTATTCTAGGAGACGAAGTGCAACGAGCAAAGAGAGGGTGAAGGAGAACAAGACACAAAGCGTTACGAGATCAAATCTCGTTGTTGGCGTAGTCGTACTCACACCGATCCCGATAGCGAGAAGATGTGCACCGCAATCCGGCGGTGCCTCCGTGATGGGTCACACGTACGGTTGATGACGACCTCCGTTCCCTCGATCCAGCGGGGCGCGGAAGTAGAGGATCACTCGGAACTCCAGCAGCACGACTGCGTGGTGGTGGCGAAGAATCCCACGGTCAGGGCTTCGCCAAGCCGGAGACCATGGAATGGAGCGACGGGTGGAGGGAAAAGGAAGTGGGCAAGTGTGTGTAGGAGAAGAGGGAGTTCTCACCCTCCTTTTATAGGGGAGGGGGAGGCAGCCCAAGAGGGGGGTGCGGCCAGCCATGGGTTCCCCCACCTCTTCACCTCTTCATGTGAGTGCAAGCCCCACTCACACCCACTCATGCTCCCTTAATTTTCCACTTAGAAAATCCAAAGGTTTTTCTTTAATAAATAAATAAAACATTTTATTTATATTTGTTAATTCCATTAACAAACATTTGCATGCAGCACCTCGAATCATTTGTTAATTCTATTAACAACCATTCGACGAAAACCCCTTGAACTATTTCAATTTTCCCTGAAACAATTCCGGTGCTGCCCAAAATATTCTTCGATATGCCGTATCATCTCAAACGCGTCATCGAACCTTAAGTGTGTTACCCTACGGTTCGTGAATAAGATATACATGATCGAGACTCCTCTCCGATCAATAATCAACAGCGGGATCTGGAGATCCGTGATGACTCCTATATATTCAACGATGACTCTCGTGATCGTGTGAACCAACAACATCGTGAACTATTCCCTTTGTCTCGCGATATTTCACTTGTCCGAGATTCGATCATTGGTATCAACCATACCTTGTTCAATCTCCTTACCGACAAGTACTCTTTTCTCGTTCCCATGATATAACATCCTTGTGATCATACGGTGTTGATGTGATATCACCGAGAGGGCCCAGAGTATATCTCTCCGTCATTTGGATGGACAAATCCCACTCTTAATCCATGATCCTCAACTAAAACTTTCCGAATACCTAACGGCACCTTTATAGTCACCCTGTTACGGTGTGACGTTTGATGACATCAAAGCACCCTTCCGGTATCAGTGATTGACATGATCTCATGGTCTAAGGAATAAGTTACTTCGTATGTTTGATATAACAATGTAAACTTAATGACTTGATCGCATTGCTATATTGATTTTGGGTATATGTTCATCACATCATTCTTCTAATGGCATGACCCTGTTGTTAACAACATCCAATGTTCATGATCAGGAAACCTTGATCATCTATTAATCAACGAGCTAGTTAAAAGAGAGACTTTACTAGGAACCATTGTTTGTTTATTAAACACACATGTATCAACGTTTCCGGTTAATACAATTCTAGCATGAGAAATAAACATTCATCACAAACAAGGAAATAAGATTATAACCATTTTATTATTGCCTCTCGGGCATATTCCCTTCAGGATCTATGCTCATGTACCGTCCCATCCAAGACTAATACATACTTGTGATTATACCCCTTGCAAGCATTCACAACTACAAGAAAGTAATTAAGAAATAAATCTAACCACAGCTTTAAACTCCGTGATCCTACGCTCCCTCGTGTAATGGTTTCCTAACGGGCGTTTAGGTTTCTGTCACTCCGGTAACCCCACAATTAGTAGCCAAATACACGATGAATTCCCCTAGGCCTATAAATGGTGAAGTATCATGTAGTCGACGTTCACATGATACCACTAGAATAATAGCACCACAACTTAAATATCAAACATTAATATTATTCAACATTACTTCACTACTAACAACTTGACTTCTCCCATGTCCTCAAGAACAACATGAACTACTCACAACACATCATATGGATCATAATCAGAGGTGATATAATGGATGATAACAATCTGGTCATAAAGTGCAAACACCGATAAATCTCACAAGCATCAACTACTAACAAGTAATCCACACCGGGAGAGATATCTAATGCAAAACAATGATAGAGGCCCCTAATTGTTACAGCGGGAAGAAGGTGGATGATGAGGGTGATGGTGGTGGTCGTGATGACGATGATGATGACGATCTTGATGATGCCCGGAGCGATGACGATGACGATGGCGGTGATTTCCCCTCTTCGGAGAGGAATTTCCCCGGCAGATTTCTCCCTGCCAGAGAGCTTTTCTCTCTCGGGTGTTTTCCGCCCCGCAAAAGCGGCGGAATAATTCTTCGAGGATGGAATGAGGCTTAGGGTTCCCTCGGGACCCCGGGGGCCAAAGATGACCCCCAGAGGTGGACCAGGGTAGCCACACCCCTAGGTGTGGGCCCCTGGTGGCCCCCTCTGGCTCCCCTCCTGGATGTGTTCCTCCTCTGGACTTTTAGGAACCCCTGGATGTCCCCCTTCTTCTTTTGATCTTCTGAAATATGGTATCTCGACGGTGCCTTTTCCATCAGATTTCTGGTCCCGGTGTTTATTCTCCAAAAATTATAAAACATGCAAAATAAGATAAAATAACATAAGAGATGCATATAACATGAAATATATCGATGAGTAACAGAAAATTATGATATAAAATAGTGATGCAAAATGGACATATCAACTCCCCCCAAGCTTAGACCTCGCTTGTCCCCAAGCGAAACTGAACTCAGAAAACATGACCACAGGTTTATGCAGTGAAGAGTCGATAAATAAATTATGGACAAGAAGAATCACATTTACATATGCACCAATCATCATAGGCAGCAACTTCCTCTCATAAAAATTAACTTGAAACAAGTAAAGGGAGGCACAAACAAAGATGCAAAAGAGAGAATCAAAATTGGCGATGGCAAACTTTGTTCTTGGTCAGAGAACATTTAATGAAAATATACTTATCTTAGGTGAAGTCTTTATAACAAGGTTTATATTGTAGATCTTAACATGTTTAATTGTAACAACTCTTTTCAGTGATTCATAGCTTTCAAAGTAATATTCATTCAGATAATAAAGCATGTGCTAAACAAAGAAGGATGGAAAACATGATGGAATAAATCAACATATATATGATGAGAACACAACAACTCAAATGCTTGCTGGAGACAGAGAGAATGGGTTTACTGACTCAACATAAAAGTAAAATATAGGACCTTCGCAGAGGGAAGCATTGAATACTCATGTGCTAGAGATTCTATTTTAATAATTAGAGGTATAAAATGCATGACACTCCTCCCATCCATCTTATACAAACCATGGCTAACCGAATCCTCGGGTGCCTACCAACAATCATAAACCGTGGAGGAGTGTATAAATTTTGAGAAGTGTATATTTATGTCAACGAATGGCAAACAGAAAATACAGTACGTCACATGTCGTGGGATAATCACGGCAGACGTTACCGGGGGTAACTTGTCTTGGGGCAAATCGACTCTGGTGTTTGGGAGAGGGTTTAGCTCAAGGGAAACCATGGTGATATGCGATCTGGTAGCCGGCAATCCAGTCGCCGAGTCTCCGATCTGAATATACTATCTCAACACTCGTGTTACAATGGATACTCGATATCTCGCAATCCTATCTCGTAAGCTTGTCTAATCCTATCCTAGGGACCAGCTTATATAGTACCCGGATCCCCTGGATTACTGTAACATCCCAAGTATGAAAATCTTCCACTTAGAATGTTTGTTGCATGTTTATTAAAGTTTTGCATCATGTCATCATATTGATTCCATGTTGTTTGCATTTGTTCCTTATTTATTGCAATTGTTTTCCACTGTTTTCACAACTCAAATTCAAACCCTTTTCAAGCATTGGTTTCATACTTGCTCTGTTACAACTTTTTGAATAAAATTCACAAATAATAACAACCATTTTTGGTTCCATGTTTTCCTTAGTGATCACTTGTGAAAATGATCATTTTAAATCAATTATTTATTTTCCAAACACAATTTAAAATTCAAATCCAAGCACACAAACAGAACCAATTTGAATTTATGTTGTTACCCAAAACAAACCAACTCAATTTGCTTATATTACATAGGGGTTACCCTATTTAAATGATGGTTTTTATTAATGGTTATTAATATTAACAAATGCACCCAAATTTGGTTTGAATTTTAAACAGCAAGCAAATATTTAAATTTTTGAAAACAAAAGCTACAAAATGTTTGCATTTTACCTAAGGAAACTCCCCTAATTTTTCTAGATTTTTATCTAACCTAAACCCTAAGGTTTTCTTCCAAAAGCAAAGCTACAAAAAAAAATAGAAAGAAAAATAAAAATAAAAAAGGAACAAAACCTACAGCGCGCTCGGCAGCTAACACTACCCAGCCCACTAACCTAACGTGCGCGCCAGCCCAACCCAACTAACCCGCGCGTACCGCTTGGAGATTCGTGCGTAACGTTCTAATCGCCTTCGTCACCCCGTACGGCAGCGCATCGGAGGCGCCACCGCACCCCCGCGCGACTCCGGCGGCCAGCGACGCCCTCCGCGCCTCTATAAGAAGCCCCAGAGCCCCTGCACCTAACCCTAGACCCCCTAGGTTCCCTTTCCCCTCTCCGCCGCCGTCGATCGCCTCCTCCTCGACGAGATTTCCTCCTCTGCTCCCCCCACCGGCGACGACACCCTCTGAATCCGACCACCGGTCGCCATGGCTCACCACTTCCCCACCTAGTCCCGAAAATCGAACACCCGCAGTGGCCTCTCCCTTTTGGACATCAGAGCGTCCCCGAGGATCCACTAGGACGTCGCCGCCGTCCACGACATCTCCGCCATCGCCTCCGTCACGTCATCGTCAGCAACCATCGCCACCTCGATCCCCTCCTGGTGAGCCACCGTAGCTCTCCCCTCTCTCCCTCTGCTGCTTGTGCATGATCTCGTACACGTTCTGCACCGCAACCATCCACCACCGCAACGAGCGCAGCCGTGGATCAACGCCGGCGAGTCTGCTGCTTCCTCTGTCAGTCGAGCAAGCATCAGTTCGTCAGTTAAAATTTCAGTCTTTGCTCGAACTGAACGATAACCTGTATCTGTCCCCCTATCTGTCAAACACCGCAGCGCAGCGCACTGGTTGCGCTCTCTGAACTTGGCACAGGGCGCGGGTTCGAGCCCCGCAAGCCCCCCCACTTTTTTGTGGATTTTCTTCCACAGCAGCGCAGGCCCACTGTCATTGCCTTCCTCTGCCACGCGTGCGCGCGCGCGCCACGCTGGCTAGGGGGTCCACTGCGCAGTGGCAGTGTGTAGAGTGAAGCTGAGTAACAAATGTTTCTGCGAAATTCCTAGAAATTCCAAAATCACTTTTAAATAACATATTTGAATATAAACTTCAAAATTCAATATCTTTCATTCTGTTAATCCAATAATTAAAAACTTTATATGTTTTCTGATCCAAATTTGCTAAACTTTCCAAATAGCCAATTTGTGTACTGTTTTGGGAACTTCAAATGCATTTAAAATTCAAATTTAAATAATTCAAATGTTGATTTGTAAAATTCATAACTAATTATTTATTAACCCAATAAATGCAAATAAAATATGTTTTCCATACCTTTTCACCCAACCTATTCAAATATAATTTTTGTTTTCTGTTTTGAATAAAATTGCCTAAACAATTTAAATCTTGTTTAATTCAATTAAAAATTGTTTAATATTGTTAATTCATAATTAAATAATCCTAAGTCCAATTCAAAATGTGAAACATGTAATCCAACTAAAATTTGATGTACTTTTCAAATATCAACTTTGTTATTTGTTTTGAATCATTTAAATGGTTGAAAACAACAAATACTTGTGTGTTCCCTGTAAGGCACCCAAAACCCTAAAATTAATAATAAAAATTCTAAAATTGCTACACCCTATTAATTTGTTTCTAATGTTGTTATTTTGCTGTTACTTTTGCATGCATCATACTAAAACACTAGCACCTGTTGTTTAGTTGGAAAACAAATAATCTAACCAAAATCCATGGGCTTTCATATGCAACTCAAAATTGCATATGTGTCCATTAAATTGTGTTATCATGTCAATTAGTTTATTTTGATGCATCTTAACTTGTCATGCATCATATTTGATTGTGCACTATGCCATGACAATGATTGTTTATATTTCTGCCTTGTTTGTTTGCTTCTTCTCGGATAGACGACGACGTTGATACCGACGACCTTTACGACACCCCTTCTGAGGATCTAGCTCAGTACCCGGCTACTGGGTTTGCAGGCAAGTTATCACTCACATGAACCATTGTGTTCCTTTCAACATTGGTTACCGATACTTTCCGTTGATCTTTTCTGCTAGCCAGTGGTAGCTGTTTCTGTTACGAACCTATCACATGATACCCTAAACCCTGATATTGCCACACCTCCCGTCCTAAAACCCCGTTGCTTGGGCCCGTGTCTTACTAGCATGCTTAGGGTTGTTTTGCTCGAGTCTGTTATCAGTTACTTTCTGTTATTATATTCTGTTATATTCTGGGGCTCGATGTTAAACAACACTTGTTAATTTGAGGTAATAATAATTTGCTGATAAGGCACCGGCAGGAGGCCCGGCGTGGTTTGAGGCCTGCTAGTGTCGACCCTAATAGGAAAAGGGTCTTGTCTACTGATCCATGATGAGCGCACTATCCGCATGTGGGAAGCGTGTATGGGCGCCCCCTCAATTTGACTCGATCCGCATCTCGTCCAAATCACCACACTTAGTTCGGGCTTTCCATTTGATGCACGCATATGCAGGTACGAACCCGAGGCCAGGGTGGAACTTTTGTAGTCGGCATTTAGGGCGGCGTGGTCTTCCAGTGCTATGAGGGTCCTCCTTTTCTTCGGGGGCTCGATTAGCCGCGCACGCACAGCACGTGGTGCTTTGGGCTTGATGCGAGGAAAGGTTGAATTGTGTTGAGTGCCCCCGCTTGGTGGGAAAGGCCTTCCCATCTGGCGGGTTATTCTTACGTGTACGGCCAAATTGGTGCACCCCTGCAGGGATAATCTTCTCGAGAAGCCGTGTTCCGCGGTTATGGTTGACTTGGTGAAAGTACTGGCTAACAAGTACCCAGAACAACTTACACCTAACTAATGATAACTTGACTAGTAATAGGCTTATTGACACAATAACTTGATCCATCATTAATCCAACTGTGTGAGTTATCCTCGGATTGCTTCTTTGGATAAGGGGCGAGATCCAGGATGGGTTTGTTTGGTGGTTAGCTATAGTTGGTTACGATACGCTATCTTATTCTTTTCTGATACACCGTAAAGTTGTAGTATGTTCTGTAGTTGGTTAGTGCAGCCAGTTGCAGCATCTTTCATACCTTTTCTTCCGTTGATCCCAAGGCATCTGTGCTTGGTGTTGACGGGTTACACCTTGGTGAACTGTGAGTCTTGCTTGCCAGTACGTTGTTGTACTGACCCCTTTGGGGCTGTGGTTTACGCAGACTTCGACTACGGCTACGATGACCACCAGGATGGCTACTTCGTGGAGTTTGACGAGACTGCAGACGAGTAGTTAGCTGGACCAGGGCTGGATCCAGGACCTACGTGGATGGGC
>JAPCYS010000900.1:0-89495 GCA_028641055.1 Alopecurus myosuroides | reverse complement strand
TGCACTTGGAGGCCCAACACTGTCTACAATAATAAAAGCGTGCGTAGACATTAGTGCCCCTCGTCCCCCTCACAGTCACCGGTTCAATTCCATTAGCAGCTTTGACGGTGGCTCGGGCGCTGCCTCACCGGCGGGCTCCTCCGTGGCGGCCTGTGAGAAAACACAGACTATGTGCGGGTGGGGCCTAGGCTGTTGGACTCCAAGCCTCACAACTTGCCCCCCCCCCCCCCGGATCTTCCCAGCCTCGCCAACGAGCAGTCTCTACTTCCGACTTCGCCAGCTTCCATCCCGGTATATCTCACGCAGAACAAACGAAGCCACTTTGGGCGCCGCTGGTCGACACCAACACGTTCCGCCGCCAATGCCTCGGACAACCGTGTTCCACCATGTTCGCCTTGAACAATCGCTGAATCACGTTCTAGTGATGCCTTGCACCACTTCGTCCCGAGACGCCTAGGTTGCCGTTGGACGCAATGCCCAAGAGTTGCACATCGGACATGAGGTGCCCCTGCTCGTTGGTACACCTCCTTCCTGTAAACTGGCACACCCAGGCTGCTGCCTTTTGTAGGTTTGCCTCTAGCCTCTGCCAATGACGCCATGTTCATGCCGTGTGTCCGCCTCCAGCTTTTGCTCAGGTCGTCGTTGTTCTAAGCAATGCTACTGTCCATTCCGTGCTTCAGCTACATCCATCCATGGGTGCTACACCATGGTTGGCCTTCCTTTACAAGATTTTGTGGGATGCTTTATTCTAGGGAAAATCTCCGTATCAGGCGGAGGATTTCCGTCCGCGCGTCCTCCTCCACGCGCGCTCGCCACGCGTCCTCCCACGCGGAGACAGGGACGGGTGATGGACCCATAACGATGTCTTATTTTTACGGATTCATCTCCTCCACTTGTTCCTATCTCTTTCCTTCCCTATCATTCTGAAAAAGCAGAACTGCTCCCAGGCTACAATGAGCAATTTTGGCGGCGCTGGTTGCAGCTCCCCGAGTCCTCCCATGTGGTGTAAATTTTGGAAAGATTTGTAACAACTTTTTGCTATCATATCAACTATTTTGCTGCAGTTGTTATTTGGTTTTGCTATGATAGTATAATTTTTTTGCTAAAAATGTCTCCAATGAGGTCTTAGACGAGACTCTCCGGCAATGTTTCCGGCGAAGTCAACATTTGTGCTAAAATAGCAGAACATTTTTACTAGAATTGTTCTCCGATTTTGCTATAGTAGTAAAACGTTTTTGCTATAATGTCTCCGACAAGATCTCCGGCGAAGTAATTTTTTTGCTACAATAGTGCAATTTTTTTTTGCTACAATTAGTGTTCATTTTGGCTATAATAGTACAAAATATTTGCTACGAGGTCCCCGGCGAGCCCAGCCTTTTTCCTGTTATGTTTTGTCCACGAACCGTTTTTTTCTACACTCCAACAAAACCGGGGTTGTGCAGGAAACCGAGTTTGGAGGCTATTTTGAGATAGGTGGCAGGCTGTGATTAGGCGGATGGGCTTTTTTTCTCCGGAAGACAGCTCAGCACCCGCCTTTATTCTACATGTATGGGATGCTATCTGTGCTTCAGCTACAACCAGCCCATGGTGCCCAAGCATGTTTGGCTTTCCTTTGCAAGATTTTGCAGGATGCTTTATTCTACAAAGGATGCATGCTTTTGTGTATGTGAGTTGTTGATCGGTCTGCATGATTTTGTGCATACTTTTTTGTATATATTTGTATTTTTGCTATATTGTGCCAAGTGTATCGTGAGATGTATGGATTATGTCCAATAATTCTTACTTGCTAATCGGTGTTGCATCACCACCGAGTTATGTTGGCGAAGGAAAAGAGACAAAACTAGCGACCGATCTAAATATTGAGGGGGAGAAACCCGTGGTTCACTTGCCTTCAATTTTCTTATGTGGATTACTCCTGAGATATAGCATAAATAATCACTTCAAAGTTTAAGTTATACCGGTTAGTAGTTTCCCAATTTTCTCCACCTCTTTATTGCATAACGGTCATTGCTAGATAAACTTCGACGTCTTAGAAGTTTTCCTAATTATCCCCACTTATTAGCTCATTTTCTATCTTTCCTTGCGGAGAATGTGATTAAAATAATCAATTGATGCGGTGGTGTTTTGTAGGGGTAAGCCTTTTGTTGGATGCGGAGGTTGGAAAAAAAAAGCTAGCTAGTTGTCAACGTTTACGTCGGTACCAAAGGCAGAGGAAAAAGTGTTATTATTCAAGTAATATTGAGTGAGTCGCTTATATGCAACATCCTCTGGGATAGCGGCATTGGAACCTTGATAAAGATTCTAGGTTCTATGTTTGGTTGTTAGTTTTATCTAAGCAAAACACCCATTCTCTACATAAGGTGTCTATCATGCGCAGCTGAATAGCATGTTGTCAAAATTTTCTAATTTCAGGAAAATGACAAAACATTTATTGCCTTGTCTGAAGCATGCACATGCTCATGTACTTATACCACAAATTATCGAAATCAATTTAGTGAACATCATTTTTTTAAAATCGATCGAAATCTGACTATGGCCAATTTAGAAAACTACTCATATTGATTGTCATTTAGTATATATGTTGTTAATTCTTGCAGAATAAGGATTCCAAGATGGAATAAGTTTGAAGATCTAATCAAGTAGGCAACCCGTGCAGTTGTTTGCTCGATGAAGTGTCCAGCAAGGTAAATAAAGAATCCAAATAGTGTTATCTGCTCGACAAAATGTCTAGCAAAGTAAATAGAAAATGCACCATATTTTCTTGACGACATTCCTGTCCCAAGAAGGTGGTTGATTGTGAAAGAACTCAAAATGTGAGTGCAACTTATACCATTTTAAGCTATATTTATTAAAATGGACTGAAATTATTACAACTGAAAATGACGTGTATCTTTGAATTTAGTCGCATCCTGCTGCTTTGGGTAATATTTTAACTGGTTTTATTTCCATTATTTGTAGGCAATGTTTTGAAGTCAGAGTGGCCATATCATGATTGTTATGTATCTTAGTTTTGAATAAGTAAGTGTTTTGATGAATGGGTGAAGGTCAACTGGTTGAGTTCTTCCACAGCACCGAGCCATCAACACCTTCGCTTTGTGGCCACTCCAACTTGCTGCCACCACCCCACCTGACTTTTACTTCCTCCTCTTACCCGTCGGACAATGGCATGCAGGTTGCTGGTCGTTGAGGAGGATGAGGGGGATCTTTGCCAAGGAGAGGAGAGAGGACACTTGCGGCCCAACGTGGGCTCAACTAGACACGGCGACAGCTTTCTAAGAACCAGGGGTTGTCATGGTATGTTTGAACAGTTAAGCGCATGCCACGTGTTTGGTTTAAATGGTTGTAAAACGATTTGTCATTGTAGGCAGCACCACAAGGCACTCCATTAGATAATTTTGGTATAAGGATGATAGACCCTATTTTTTGTTTATAATATGTTACTATGTCCATTCTGACTGCCAATTTCAAAGGTAATCATTTTCTTGCTTGCTGGCTTGATAAAATTTGTGGCATCCTTCGTAAGTGGCTTCTTAAATTGCCAGCAGATAGTATTTGTTGCTTGCCAAATAAAAATGTGATGTTCATAAGTTCAGTACAACCTTGAAAAAATAGCAAGATGAATAGACAGTATATCTTTGATTGACTTCATTTTATTGTTCTTAGAACATCACTGCAACGTTCAGTCTATGCCACTAGGATAAGCATAAGTGTCATTGGTATCGAAAAACATCACTTTAACCGTAAGACCTCCAAATTTTGGAGGGGTATGGCATGCTTTAAGATGATTTGCAAATTAATGTCAGTTTATATATTTTCATCTGCAAGATCCTATCGGGGTGTGCCGAGGTATCCTCGAGACGGCACAGCCACCGGGGTGTGGATGGTGTGGACAACGGAGCGAGGGAAGTGTGTTGGGACGGGTCAAGGTATCCTCGAGATGGCGCGACCACCGGAGTGAGGATGGTGTGGGAAACAGAGCTATGACAGCGCGTTGGGTTTAAGAAGATTACACTGGTAGAAAAAAGGCCTTCAGTCCCGGTTCGCCAGGCCCATTAATCCCGTCCGGGCAACCGGGACTAGCTACGTGCGACTAAAGGCCCCCGCCTATAGTCCCGCCACTTACGGACTGGGACTAAAGGCCCGTCCACGTGGACGGGTGGCGGAGCCGGGAGGCGGAGGACATTTAGTCCCGGTTGGCCACATGAACCGGGACTAGTTTATTTCGTAATTTTTTTAATTCATTTGGTTTCTAATTATTTTTCTCACCTTTTTTCACTCCCTCACTCCTTTTTTTCACTCCCTCACTCCCTTTTTTCACTCCCTTTTTTTCACTCCCTTTAATTCATTTGGTCTAACTAAGATTATCTCTAGTCAAATTACTTACTCATGGTCAAACTTCCCGCTCGGTCACCCATCCTCCCACTACTCTAGCACTAGCACGCTTAACTTCCGAGTTCCATCCCGTCCCGAATCCAAGTGTTTCTCACGCATGTATGTGATAGTAGTATCATATCAATCTTATTAACATGTTGGTCGATGCCACATTTCTTTATTGTTTGAATTTCAAATAAATCAAAAATGAAGAACAATAATACTAATTCATTTTAAAATCTTAAAAATACAAATAATATATCAAAAATGAAGAACAATAATACTAATTCATTTTAAAATCTTAAAAATGAAAATAATATATAAAAAATGAAGAACAATAATACTAATTCATTTTAAAATCTAAAAATACAAATAATATATCAAAAATGAAGAACAATAATACTAATTCATTTTAAAATCTTAAAAATACAAATAATATATCAAAAATGAAGAACAATAATACTAATTCATTTTAAAATCTTAAAAA
Organism: Alopecurus myosuroides; assembly: GCA_028641055.1. Taxonomy (NCBI): domain Eukaryota; kingdom Viridiplantae; phylum Streptophyta; class Magnoliopsida; order Poales; family Poaceae; genus Alopecurus; species Alopecurus myosuroides. The sequence goes on along the minus strand of JAPCYS010000900.1, from coordinate 84,637 downwards.
TGAAAATAATATATAAAAAATGAAGAACAATAATACTAATTCATTTTAAAATCTTAAAAATGAAAATAATATATCAAAAAATGAAGAACAATAATACTAATTCATTTTAAAATCTTAAAATGAAAAGAATATATCAAAAATGAAGAAAAATAATACTAATTCATTTTAAAATCTTAAAAATACAAATAATATATCAAAAATGAAGAAAAATAATACTAATTCATTTTAAATTCTTAAAAATACAAATAATATATCAAAAAATGAAGAAAAATAATAACAATAATACTAATTCATTTTAAAATCTTAAAAATGAAAATAATATATCAAAAAATGAAGAACAATAATACTAATTCATTTTAAAATCTTAAAATGAAAAGAATATATCAAAAATGAAGAACAATAATACTAATTCATTTTAAAATCTTAAAAATACAAATAATATATCAAAAAATGAAGAAAAATAATACTAATTCATTTTAAAATCTTAAAATGAAAAAATATATCAAAAATGAAGAACAATAATACTAATAATATTTATTACATGCATAGAGTCGATCACACATAACACAAACATAGAGTCGATCACACATAACGCAATCATAGGGTCGATCACATTCATAACATAGAGTCGATCACACACAAACATAGATCGAGTCGATCACATTCATAACATAGAGTCGATCACATTCACAAAAGATACCCATTACGTATATATACTAGCTAAGATACCCATTACATGCGCGCATATATATCGAACGCATATATATACATATCTATGGCTCCGCCGAGTAGATGCGGAACAACTCGTACGAGACATATGCATCTATGGCGGCATACTGGACGTTCGTCAAGTCCAGTGGGGTCTTCTCCCAATAACGGTGATTCTTCGAGGGGAAATCAGTCTTTATCCTGTCGTAGCCCTGGTGGATGAAGGTAGTTGCCATGACAGCCATCCCGGTCTTTGGCCCGTTCAACTGGATAAGACTCTGAAGATCAATGTAGTGATCTTCAGGAATCATAATACCAATGCGCATCAACTTCACACGGTCTTGCGTGATGTCAACGCTGCAAAAGTCAAACCCCATGTTGACAAGAAAATCAACAAGGGCCGGACAATTCTTTGAACTACTGCAACAACAAAAATAGGATATGTGTTAGATATGTTGCAACACATGTGTTCTTCACATGCAACAAAAAAATCGAATTATGCAAGTGTACGGGTGCTTTACCTTGACCATTGGAAGATCAACACAGACTGCTTGAACGCGATCTGGATGACGGCAACATCCCTCTGATTCGCCGTGTACTCCAGATCGAGCCCAAAGAACCGGTGTTCATCGGGAGATGCATGATAGAGCTGGGTCAAATAACCAAGAGCCAAGGGCAGCCTCTCGGAACTGTTGGTGTAGAGCACGTCCAGAACCTTGCCGCATGGTGTGGGACCTTCGTATTCCTGCCAAACTGCTTCAGCCATTGCGTGTGTGTGCTTGGTGGATCGAGAGAGATGAGGAGGAAGAAACAAAGAGCGAGAGGAAGAAACAGAGAGCGAGTGGAATGGCGCCCTTCTGCCTCGCTCGCGAAATAAAAACCGCCGCTGGGGAGGCGAGAAGATTGATCTTTAGTCCCGGTTGGCCACGGGAACGGGGAATAAAGGACCAATAGTCCCGGGCGGCCAGGTCAACCGGAATTAATTCCCTCCACGCGCCGCAACGCGCTTCCCAACCCGCGACGTATGACCTTCTGTCCCGGGTCTCCTCCCGACCCGGGACTAAAGACTCATTAGTCACGGGGCGCGACGTTTGGGGACTGATGCTGGCGTACCGAAGGCCTTTTTTCTACTAGTGTTACAATCTGACTATTATTTTTATTTTTAGTATCACATGGCATGGTGACATATAGGAACTTTTTGAATATTGAAGATAAATGTAGACCTAATTCACTTATAACCGGTAAGATATTTGGCGCAAGAACCTTTTTGGAACGTGGAATTCTATTTTTTAAATGAGGCAAAAGACTTTCATTTTTATTAGTTAAGAAAAAGAAGAGGTGGATGGTTAATTAAAGGGTAATCTGATGAAAACCGGTAGAGACACCCTCGCCGGCCGTTAGGAAACATGACCGTCGCGAGGGTACGCACAGCCACCCTAGCTATCAAACACGACCGCACAAGATGATGGTTGTCTTCGAGGTTGTCCACCAGTGTCATCGTCATTGTCATCACTCCACCCAAAGCGAATCCGACTACACCGAAGAGACGACGGCCAAAAGAGACCTCGCGGCAACAGACTCATGAGGCCCACGTCGGCCTAAGCCAAACAGGTGACCCATCGTGCAGTAGACTCGCATATCCGATTCTGCAGATGAGCTCCGAAGAGGAGATGGGCAGGATCTGCACCACAACACGATCGTCACACATGTCATCGTCGCCACTTGACAATATCGGTTAGCATCATTTACTTCGTAGCAGAGGAAGTCAAGCAAGGAGACGAGTCGAACACGCCGGTACAAGAGCAGAGGAAGATGGAGTTGGGTCATTCCGCTTGGACAGAACATGTTGAACAAGATCTCATAGAAACTTGCTCAGTTTAGATACAAATTTGATATGCCATTGCAATTACACGAAGTGAATTTGAAAACGCCCGTATCAACGCACGGTCATTCAATTAGTCCAATTAACTTGGGTATTCATCTTTAATCTCACCTAATTCTTACAAATATAGAAGTAATGGCACATATCTGATTAACTTATGGTGAAATGATGAATCCGTAGGTGCAATATCTTTACCTAATAATAAAGGAAGTAAGGTTTCTTCTCCTGATTTTTGGTACGTTTTTTTGGTCCGTCGCACGTTACGTCTTCGTCCGTCGCTCTGTACGTTTTCGCTGAACCTTTGTCCATGCCTGCATCGAATTGTTGCTGCAGCTGCCCGAGTGGGCCCAAAAAAATCGACCGTACACATCCCTTTCTCTACCTTGCTCAATCCTTCTCTAACGCAAACCAGACGTATCCTGCTCCGAGACGAAGTATGCTTGAAAACGCGCTCATGGAATCCTTTGACCGTTCGGCAAGACGATAGAACTTACAAAAAGGAGTTGACTCCCTAAAACGAAACAGGCACCTCAATTACGAAAATTTTGTGCTCGACATTGCGGAGTCTGCAGCGTTTAATATCGCTGTCCACCGTGCTCCACTTAGCCGGCGTGTGGCTGTTTTGATGAGTTTGCCACCTATGAAGAGGAGGAAGGCTACGAGCGGGAGGGGCTGCGCTACGCTGTTTTGATGACTTCACTGACTGAGGAGGACGAAGGCTACGAGCGGGAGGAGCTGCGCCAGATCGGCAGAGGAACATAGGTTCTGCTGGGTCTGTCTGTTCCCCTCTCTCAAGCTCTCCGCCATAAAATGGTCGACGGCGAAGCTTCATGGCAGAAGGCCATGGACTCTGCCAGAAACAGCGCTCACCGCGGCCTCTGCCCAAATCGCCAGTTCATGTCCAAGAGCGATGGCGAGGTGGCGGACGGCTCCGGTGTGGACTCTACTTAAATCGTTGATCCATGTACAGGAGCGGCGAGGAAAGCACCGTCAGGCGCACTCAACCTGGCCTGAGTACGCCCCAGCCAGCGCCCCGCTGCTTAGTGCTTCAAGCGCATCCGCGAGATTAGGGGAGGGCAATGGATGAGGGAATCTTTCTGGCCTGTTTCTTGCTTACCGCTACTGACAATAGCAATCGAGTCGTCATGTAGTGCAACTCTGAGATGGCATTGGTGTATTCTGTTTCTGTAGTATAAGTTTTATAGCCTATGCTATTATCTGCACAAAGAAGGTTATTTCCAATACCCATGTCTCAGTAGGCTAGAGCATATTAGGTGCAGGTAAAGATTAAGCTGATTGTGTTGGGCGGTCAGGAACCTCTTTTCCACCAAGGACTGCGAGACACTTTTTTGGATGGAAGTTTGTAATATTGTATTACTGTTTGCATGCTTTGACACTACAATCCTATTAAAAAATGAATCCAATATATTTGTATAAATGTCGAAAACAATTTCTTATTGGATACGAATTATTTTGTTCATTATTGTTGGATCCGTAAATTGATTGGTTGACATTTCCTACATTTTATTAACAATGCAAACATTTTCCTCCTATTCATGAAAATATGATTCCTAATACACTGGGATTAGGAAATATATTTTGTAGCAAAATGCTACTAATCTAAGAGCATCTCTAGCGGTACCCGTAAAACTTGGACTTGTAAAACTCCTAAAAGTCGAACTAAAACCGATTTTAGGGGCTGGAACTCGTGTGGACAGAGCGGTCCCTGAAAATACCTAACTGGATACTCCTTTTCATTCCCGCATCTTCTTCCTCCTCCTCGATGTCCCTGAACATGTTGGCCTCGGCGCCTCGCATCCACCTCTAGGACTCCACGGCGCCCCTCCGGGACCTCAACGCCACCCGCGACACGCTCTCCCTGGCGCACGGGAGCTGGCCTCGCCAAGTTTGGCGCCGTCCCTCCTCCTCGAGTCCATCCTCGCCAAGCTCAACATCGTCCACGGCGACGCGCCGACTGTGCAGGATTTCAACGACTGACCCGAGGAGCCCACTGGGAGCTTAGACTTGCCATCGAGCCGCACCGGCTTCCTCTCGGCTACTCTGTCAACCTGGGCACCGACGAGCTCTTCCCGGGCCTGGGCTTCGCGTGCCGCAACTTTCAGGAGGAGCTCACGTAGTACATGACGTACAACGCCAGCGGCGAGTGTCCCGACGACGACGCCCTCGCGTTGCAGCTCATGCTCAAGGGGTGCGAGCCGCCGCCGCACCGGCGCAGCAGGTCGAGATCCCCGGCGAGGTGCCGGTGAGCCTGTGGTCGATACCCTCGAGGACGTGATGCGGAGGATAAAAAAGAGGCGGCGGCGCGAGGGGGAAAGAGAGAGGAGGGGGTAGAACGCTCTTCGGCCAGAGCTCCTGCGGTGGCCAACGGCGGCGCCCGGGGACATGTGGTGGCTCGGATGGGAAACGGACGGTAGGATTTGCATCTTGCGGGCGTTGACCAGTTTACAGTCCCTCCTCAGTGCTTCCCTTACTTTTGCCTTGAAAATATGAAATCAAAGGGTTATGGGGGTGGATTCTCGGTGCCCTCTAAAGCGCTGACGGTTTTGACAAGTTATACAGGTACTGCTAGGGGCTTTTTTTGCAACATAAACCGTAAAAGCCGGATTTTTAGGGGTTTGACCAGTTTTACGGGTACTGCTAGAGATGCTCTAAATTGATACAATCTTTACTGCCTGATGTTATTAATGGCTTGGGTAGAAATTGTAGCAACATGTAAATTTGGCTGGAAGAAGATAATTTGGGCATCCCTCGTGCCTGCATATAATCAAAGAACACTCTCTCCTTGTCATTCTTTCACAACAAAGGAGTCCCTCGTCCTGACGCCGTTTGTGGGTGCTGCGAGTGAGAGTTTCTTTCTCCATCCATCACTCTATGTGATGGGAAGGAACCCAACGCCTTGCACATCACACATATTGGGTTTAAGGTTGATTAATTTTTAGCCGTTCATTTAGATCGGTGAGCATGTGTGCTTGGGTGGTGTCTGTGTGACCCGGAGACACCGACATCGCTTTGGATTTCTGTTCTATAGCTGCAATATATTTCCAATTGAGTGTATCAGCAGTTATTATAAACCCGTAGCAACGCACGGGCATTTTTCCTAGTTTGATATAGTAGAAAGATAGGTTATGCCGTGCAAGAAAATAGGGACCCACAGTATAGAAAAAGGTGAATTTGAGGGGGCATTTTAAAATGTTCAAAAGTCAATGCACAGATCTCAAAGCAGCTTTGGACGTACAGAGATAAGGCAGGGAGCCGGAAGGGGTTGTAGGATTTGATTTTCCGGGTAACGATCGGGCATGCCTCTGCTACATTTTTTCCATCACGCCTACGCTTCTTCGTCGTCTTCTTCTTCATGGGGCTCGCCACAAGGTCCAACTAGAGCATTACGGAGATGCCGGTTGAAACCGCAAGAGACGAGGCAGGTTAGCTTGTTCCCCTCTAGAGGTAGAGAGGTCCGGACGGTCTTGTTCCGCATGTCAACGGCGAGCATGTAGCGCGGGCAGTATGGCAAGAACTCCCACTTTGGAGGTAGAGAGCCCCGGACGATCTTGGTCTCGCGGTAGTTGCCCAGCCCCAAGTAGACAACGTCCGTGTCGACGGTGCTCAGCAGGGGGTACATGGGCGTCAACTCCTTGCCCCTGGACACGTCGCCGAAGCCCTGGAACCCCCACAACGTCTCCAGGCTGAGCTCGTGCTCCTTCTCCCACCCGTTGTCGTGGCCCACCAGCTTCCACACGGTGACGGTGCGGTCCTTTTGTTCGACGTATTCATGGAAGCCGTCGATGGAGACGAACCTGACGAAGGAGTCGCGGACAACGCCCATGGTCCGGTAGGCGGCCGGCTCGGCGATGCGTTGGTCGTAGCGCCTCGGCTCGACGGGCAGGTCGATGAACTTCACCACGCTGTCGCTGCTGCTCTTGTCATCGAAGAGGGCGTCGCAGCTGAAGCACAAGACGCCGCGCAGGAGGTCCACCCGGTAGAGGTGGCCATTGAAAGAGAAGAGCGTGTTGGTTTCGCTGCAGCCGTTGCGGTCCAGGAGGCTGGCCTTCTTGCACTCCGACCAGGGTGGCAACGACGAGGAGGGCCGCCAAAGGAAGAAAGAATTCTCGCCGCCGGCGCCCAGACGACCGATATGTACTAGGGCATAATCGGGGCCACGGCATGGACGTGCGACGGAGACACTGGAGCCGATTGCATAGGCCCAGGAGGGATCTTGCGGCGACGCAGGGATCATGCGGAGGGACAAGGCGACGGCGTCGTAGATGAGATAGGACCTCGGGCTCCCTCCGTCCCGCGTGAAGCCCAGCCTGATGACGATGACAGTATTGTCGACGGCTACGATTTCTGCCAACACCTGGGCGCCTATGATGGCCAGGTAGGAGACAGCCGGCGGCGCGTCCGCGAGACGCACTCCGATGACCATGTCATTAAGCCTCTGCTCGTAGAGCTCGAGTTTGTCGCCTGCGTACCCGTCCGCCTTCCTGTCCTCGCATCTCAGGATGAAGAGCGGGAGGTTGGGGGCGTCGAGGTCCAGGTGGTAGCCGTCCGAACGCACGCGGCGATCAAGCAGACACTCTGAGGGGAACATGGTGACCGATCTATGGAGGCCTCGGCGGATTGACGGAGAGAAACGTACGAGAGGATTTTGCTAAGTTTTCTCCCGGGCACGGCGCAATGTCCTTCCGTCTCGGTCGATGCGGAATCACCGTTTTGTGCAGATCTATCTACTATCTGGCTATATCTATATATCTCTACTGTATAAAAAACAACTTCGAGAGTACGTGAAAAATCCGGATCGATTTTTTTTTGAGCAGTAAAAGAAGTAAGCCTACGTATACAAAACGGATTGGAGTCGTTTCAGCCTACAGTTCGCGGCTCATCAGGCCCAAACCCTCGATCAAACAAATAAGTTCAGAATTTTTTTTATACTAGTTGCCATGTACGTGCACGCACGTAACATTTAAAGGGAAGAATTTATAAGTAAAAAACGAATGGCCTAGGGTTTACATGAATTACTTGTTTCGGTACAAATCAATAAAAATCATCCACATCTCCCTCGCCCTCGACCTCGTCCATTCTCGGGAGTAGCCAGCAGGAGAGGCGGCTGAGTGTTGAGGCGGAGCGCCCTCGACTGCTGCACCATTCCCATAACTCTAACACATGACGACCTTATGTGCATTTTTTTATTTAGAAATGTTTGTAATTATGAATTGTGTTATTAGAACTAATCATTGATTCGTCCAAGGTGAGCTTAGGGTAAACAACTTTGCACATAGTTACACAAGATTATACTGCCTTCTTATCCAAATGAATAAAAAAATATTTGTAGAACGACAATTACCACATACCTAAAAAACGTAAATCAAATTGAAACTACAAATATAGTCATTTATACTTGCCTTAGTGCATGAATCTCATAAATACATGCTTGAACCATGCCATTCTTTATTATTCTTCTGTAAGCATGCTTACAACATACTCCAAATTTTGGAGTTTGTCAAATAACTTGCTCAACGTCCTACACACAAGAGCAGCCACACATCTTTTTTCATGTCGTCGACGGCCAAGCGGCAGGAAGTCCAAATTAATGATTGTTTTTTTGCTAATGTAGGAGAACTGAAGTGGTGAATTTTTCTACCGTAGGTAGTAAACATGGTCCTTTATCATGTCAACATGATCCCTCGCTACTACAGAACTCAATGAAAGTTTGAACTAAACAAACCCGGTCCAAGTGTCAGAAAATAAAGATGTTTGTCCAGACACCTCCAAGCAGTTTGTTAGCTCCTGGTCCATTGGGCGCTCGTGATGCAGTTCTTTGCGTGGGCGTGTCAATCAGCGCCCGAGCGTCAACTCTTTCCCCTTAATAATACAACATCCCCAAACCTTGTTGTCTGCATCCCCTCACGCCTCAAGACCCATATGACGAACTCGAAAACCATCAGACGGACAACAAACTGTCTACCCAAAAATTAGCCCCAATTTCGAGAGCCCCCAATGACACAAGTGTAGGGGACACCCTATTACCCCTTCACAGATTCACCCACGACACCCAATTACGAAGCAGATGGGGTCGAGGATGTTGGACTTGCCGGAGCCGTTGAGCCCGGTGATGACGTTGAACAGCGGGTCGAATCTCGGGACCACCGTCCTCGCAAGAATGACTTGCATATCACCGGAGCAGGCATGCCTAGAGCCTCAAGATTGTACGCAAGCTTCTGAGGAAGACTACATGAAGGCAAACACATGATTTGATCGGGAACAACCTCAAACTTGATGTCACCATCAGTCTGATCACATATATACTCAAACTTGATGTCACCATCAGTCTGATCACATATATACTCGCCGTAATCAGGATTGAAGTTAGAGGCATGAGAGGCGGCCAACACGGTTGAAGAAGTGGCCGGATACATGGATGTTGCATGCCGCTCTGTCCGCTCGACGCTGGATGTTGCATGAGTGGAAGCTCGCTCGCTGCCACCCTCTGCCTTGTGGCTTGTGGCTGTCCTCTGTCGGTCGCACTAGACGGGTACATTCCCAATCTGACAGAGAGAGGAATCTCTCTAAAACAGAGTAGTATTTCTCCGCTTAGACAAATATAGTTGTGCCTCCTGCGCTCGCCGCTGCGAGATTACTCTCCATGATCATGGACAAATATAGTTGCTAAATCAACTGATCGGACTATTTATCCTAAATAAATGTATGAGCACTTGAGCAGTCTCCGTATTGTTTAAGAATTCGATTCCCCACCACGAACCCGATCCATAGGATTTGGGCGAGGGATGTCATGAACGTGGGCATCTTTTTGGCGGCAAACAACACTGTCATCGAGGGGAAGGACTAACTCCGGCCGCCGGCAAGTCGACCCCGCCTCCGGACTACACCACCTCGGCTCTTGGCCTCCTCTCTGTGCCACCAGCCACAACCGTCACTCCGCACCAGCACGGCCGACCATGGCCGCACCACCGCATGCACCAGTGATTCCCGCCGCCACGCGGCACCACGCAGCCCGCTCTCCTCTAGCCGCCGCCGGAAGCATGCCCTTCTTCCCGGCCTCACCTCTACCCAAGCAAGAACGGTTTGAGAGCAACATGAATTGAGTGTTACGGGGATTGGGCCGCCTGAAGCCAAAGGTCAGGAGGTGCGCGCATGCGGGGGCATAGAGGGCCAAGGCAACGCAGGCGAGGAGGGCATGATGCGTGTTGCTCTCGGACATCGGCAGTCGATGCTCTTTTTTTGGGCCATGTTTTTCCGTTGGTCGATTTGTTTCTATTGTGCGCAAGGGATGAATCGTTTTCTTTTTACGTATAAGCGGTGGCAGTGCCAGTAATTTTGGGAATTTTTTGAATATGTGTTGAATCGAGCTCAACATTAAATCGACGTAGGCCGTTCGATATGTCATGTTTGACGGATGAGATTTAATGTATCTACGAAGTTTGCTCTTTTATAATTAGTTTAGATTAGATAATCAATATCATATATTCATATACATATTTATTGTAACAAATAGTATATATATGGTAAAAAACATGGGCTGCCTACAAAGACTACAAAATAAAATCTAGAAGAGACGAGCAAATTTTCGAGACCTTCAAACTCTTTCTTCTTCCAGAATATAATCTTATACTTATATGAAGTCAGCCGCAAACAATGACATAGATATCAACCACAAACCTGTAAATACCAACGAAGTTTGTCTCGTAATTTTAATTTCGAGCTGCAATGCTAAAACTGTGAGCACGCAAGCAGCCATTCAAGTAGTCAACCAACATCGACAAGAGTATGAGGGAAACCAACCAGACAGCCTTCTCGACATCGCCGGGAGCCGAGAGCACAAAAGACCATACTAGACAGATTTAATCTTTCAACAACACCATTGACGTCGGGATGGAGATCTTGTCGTCGAACGAGGGGGCCAACCATCACTTATTATAGACGATACCATCTCAATTGACACGGGGCCAAAACGAAAGCGGCTACCAAAACACTATTCTATTAAAAGCACTAATTTTACGGAAAACTTCACTCATAGATTGAGCTCTCCACCCCTTCTGACGCCGGCGAGGCCGGACGGAGGAGGGGGCCAGGACGGATCTAGAAATTTAATTTTGGGTGTGCAAATTCCATCGGATAGAGAAAATAAAGGTGAAAAACTAAAAGTGCTATATGCCTTCGCACCAATAAAAATACAAATTAAAGGCTGAACTCGAATTGGACAAAAAACATAGTGTATATATGCTAAAAATACCAAAAGTTATATACATTGCTAAAAATACCAAAAAAATATTGTTCTATTCAGCACCCTTGGTGCAGAGAACTTATTTTGCACCATAATTTTATTTTATATTGCTAAGTTATTGTATTACGTGTGTAAATATTTACGTTCATATTGATACATAATAGAAAAGTCAGCGTAAAAATTAAAAAATGTAGTTCATAGTGACATAGAAGTCATAAAAATAGCATAAATATGTCTATTTTTTGTCATATTTTTATAGAGCCACGTAATTAATTTTTTTTACGACATGGATATATTTTATTACGTTCTACTCGACATAAGAAACACGACAAAATTTACGTGACGTAAAAATCATGTCGTATTCCTTATGTCGAGTATAACATAAAATAATATTTAGACGACATAACTTTTTTTATTTACGCGACGCTACAAAAAATATGATATAATACATATATTTATGTTGTTTTTTATCACTTTTACACTACTATGACTCATATGTCATATTTTTATGCTGATTTTTTCTCTTACGGGATAAAATAAACGTAAATATTTACACATGTAACATAAATTTTTGAATTAGCAATATAGAACAAATAATGGATGCAAAAAATATATGTATGTATATTCACTATGTATATATTTTTGCCAAAAAAAAATTAGGGTGTTCAGCTGAACATCCATGCACCATAGTGGATCCATCCAGGGGGAACCGACCTATGGAGGAGGCGGAGGTAAAGAAGCACAGAGGCTTTCTTTTCATTGGCGGCGGAAACCCTCGTTTACTTCTGCGTAGCCACGATCGAGTCAGAATATTAATTGTACACGAGTCAGAAGTCAGACAAAGGACGAGAATAGGGTTACAATACCGACTCTACTACTACTACTTGATTTGTCCCGACGATTTAGCAAGTAAAACCACTCAACCTTAATCCCAGTTAACCTACCTGCTAGCCAAAGTTATGTACTCCCTCTAAGGCCTATTTGGTAGCAAGGGAAAAGGCCGGGATCCCGGGCTTTTCCCCGGGAGAAAAGCCCCTGGGAAAATCTGGCCTGGAGAGCCCTCGCGCCCATTTGGCGCCCTGCGAGGGGAGGGAAATTGGGCCCTTCAGCGGCCTTTCCCCGGGTGAGGTTTCCCCTAGTCGGGACATCGGGGGAGAAATCCCTAGCTCGCTAGCTCTCGCTCGCGGCGGCGGTGCTCGTTGGCAGGGAGAGATGGCGGGGCGACGCCTTCCTCCGCATCCAGGAGCGAGGCGAAGACCAGGAGCGGAGGTGCCGGTGCGTATCCCCTCTTCTGTTTTCTCCGCGACCAGGAGCAAGGAGGAGACCAGGAGCCAAATGAAGATAGGGCTAGGGAGATCTCCCCCACGTCAAACCAGGGATCGGGTTTGTACGTCAAAATCCCCTATAGGGGCGTTGCAACCCTGGGTTATGCTACCCTTGGTACCAAATGAGCCCTGGGGGTTAGTTCATTACCCTCTAGAGGTAGCTTGCTAAAACTTTTTACAATATTTATACAGAGGGAGGGAGTACGTAGCTATCTGAATCTCAATCAACCTTCCGGCTAGCCAAAGTTAGCTACTCCTACTTAGCTATCAATCAAGAGTGCTTTCGTACGTGCAGCTCGTCGTCTGAATCAAGGCGTCGGGAAGGGCACGATCGGATTCCCAATGAAGGCACCACGAGGCTCCCCAGGCAGCTCCAAACAACGAAACCCTTATGTGCAGAAGAAGCTCCAAGCCTTGCTAGAGAAAGCCCGACGTCGAGGAAACACCGAAGCACCTACACCGACAACACGCCTACTCTGGGGAATGATGGCGTGTACCACATGTTTCGTTGGGAGACCCCAAGAGGAAGGTATGAAGAGCACAGTAGCAAGTTTCCCTCAAAAAGAAACCAAGATTGAATCGACCAGTAGGAGAAAGAAATCACTTCTGAAGGTTGATGCGGCTGATGTTGGCAGGACGTACTACCGGTTCAGCAGTAACGTGGAATCTACACAACACAATCAAATTACTTTTCCTAGTGAGGTTGTCAATCTCACTGGTTTTGCTGAAACAAAGGATTAGACGTATAGTATGGAAAATAGTACTTGTTTGCAGTAGATGAAAGAGAACAACAATTGCAGTAGGAAAACAGCGGGAAAATAGTGGTTGTATATCAGTGTAAAGAAATGGACCGGGGTCCACGGTTCACTAGAGGTGTCTCTCCAAAACAGATAGATAACATGCTGGGTAAACAAATTACAGCTGGGCAATTGACAGATACAAAGACTGCACCGTAGTGCATATACATGACATGATGATTACTATGTGATTCATGTGAGCATTACAACAAGATATATAGACCGTTATCCAACTGCATCTATGACTAATAATCGACCCTCGGAGTGTCATCCGAGCAAACTTTGGTTATTAAGTTGCAAGCAACAGATAATTGTATTAAGCAAAGTGTGTAATGTAAACAATAAAATCATCCTTAGACAAAGCATTGTTGTTTTCTCCCTAATGGCAACAGCACATCCCCACCCGTTACGTTTCCGTCACTCGAGCGTGAGTGAAAGGGATGCATGAACCCACTATCGAGCATAAATACTCCCTCTTGGAGTTACAAGCATCAACTTGGCCAGAGCATCTAATAGTAACGGAGAGCATGCAAGATCATAAATAATATACACATGAAAGAACATGATAGATTGATACTCATTGGACATAGGATTCAATATTTATGAGATCCCAACAAATACAACATTTAGCATTACAATAAGATGATCTTGATCATGTTAGGCAGCTCACAAGATCTAAACATGACGCATAAAGAGGAGAGAACAACCATCTAGCTGTAATTTGTTCACCCAGCATGCTATCTTTTATGGAGAGACACCACTAGTGAACCTATGTACCCCGGTCCATTTTCCTACACTGTTAAAAAAAACACTATATTTCCCTGCTTTCTTTACTTACTGCAAGCATACACCATTTGCCACACTATACGACATATAGTGTGGAAAACGGTGTATGCTTGCAGAAAGTAAAGAAAGCAGGAAATTGTAGAGATCTGTTTAACAGTGTAGAAAAATGGACCGGGGTTCATAGGTGTCTCACCATAAAAGATAGCATGATGGGTGAACAAATTAAACCTGGGCAATTGACAAATAGAGGTTGCACCGTAGTGCATTCATGACATGATGACTAATATGATATTTAGTGCGGGCGTTACAACCATATACATAGACTGTAATCACACTTCATCTATGACTAATAATCCACCCTCAGGTTATCATCCGAACCCCCTTAGGTATTAAGTTGCAAGCAACAGATAACCGCATTAAGCAATGTGTGTAATGTAACCAATGATTGTACACGCGGGCACTCACACCGCAGTTTTCTCCCTAGTGGCAACAACACATCCCCCCGTCACGTTTCTGTCACTCGAGCACAGGCGAAAAGGAGGCATGAACCCACTATCAAGCATAAATACTCCCTCTTGGAGTCACTAGCAACTACTTGGCCAGAGCAACCACTAGCACCGGGAATCATGCAAGATCACAAATAACATATGCAATAAAGACTATAATCAACTTGGCATAAGTTCAATATTCGTCGGATCCCAGCAAACACAACACATAGAATTACATAAGAATAATCTCGATCATGTTAGGCAGCTCACGGGATCTAAACATTGAGGCATAGGAGGAGAACACAACCATCTAGCTACTGCTATGGACCCGTAGTCCAAGGATGAACTACTTACGCATCACTCCGGAGGCAGACATGGTGATGAAGAGGCCTCCGGTGATGATCTCCTCTCCGACAGGGTGCCGGGAGACAGCTTCAGAACCCCCTGATCTAGGGTTGACGACGGCGGCGGCTGTGGAACTTTTCGTAGATATTTGATCAGGTCCATAGGGTTTTCCTTCGGAGGGAAATAAATAGGCGAAAGGGCAAAGACGGTGGAGCCCTGGGGGACCCACACCACCCCCCGGCGCGGCCAAGGGGGGTGTGCCGCCCTATGGTGTGGCCCCCCTAGGCCCCACACCACCCCCGGCGCGGTCAAGGGGAGGGGCACGCCGCCCTATGGTGTAGGCCCTCTGAGGCCCCTCTCCGGGTCTCTTCGGGACTCGGTGGAACCTTCAGGAATTCTAAGACTTCCAGGCTTCGAATTTTCCAATTCCGAGAATATTTCCAGAACAACTTTTCTGAAACTAAAAACAGCAGAGCACCGGGAACTAGCTCGGTGGCATCTTGTCAATAGGTTAGTCCGGAAAATCGATAAAAATGACATAAAGAAGGGAGAAAACATGTAGCAATTGGCATAATATCATCATGGAACATCAGAAATTATAGATACGTTGGAGACGTATCAAGCATCCCCAAGCTTAGTTCCTACTCGTCCTCGAGTAGGTAAACGATAAAATCTCAATAATTTCTGAGGTGACATGCTACTAAAATAAACTTTATCATCATAATGTAAAAGCATATGTAAGCTGAGATCATAGAACTTTAACCACAAACATGATAAATAGAACTTTAATAATAAAGCATAGCAATCACTTTGCATCATGAGAAGTAACTCAAATAAAAGATCATGAATAACAATGCATTTAAAGTTATACGTTTGTTTCAAGTATAAAGAAAGCATGGCAAGGTGGTATTTCGCAAGTCCTTAAGAGTGGGACAAAACATAAATGCGAGGACACCTTCAAAGTTCATGAGGAAGACTAGAACAAATAGTTGGAGAACAAGCAATAACACTTCATGAATCAACTAATGATGTTTATGGGACAAATGCACATAAAACTCAGAATGGAAAAAAATGCTCTCTCAACTATTCATAAAGTTAGAAAATGAAGACTCAACATAAAAGTAAAAGAAAGCCCCTTCGCGGAGGGAAGCAGGGATCACTCATGTGCTAGAGCTTTTATTTTATTAAATAGAGGTATTAGGAGTTTGACACTCCTCCCATCCATCTTACACAAACCATGACTAACCGAATCCTCGTGTGCCTGCCAACAATCACATTCTATGGAGGAGTGTCTATATTTTAAGAGAGGTGTATGCTAGTGTCAACGAATGGTAAACAGAAAATACAATACGTCACAAGCCAACTCTATTTCACAAGAGTTGCTCCCATGTGAAGGACGCATCTGGGTAGAAGGTCATCCCTCTTTCTCTTCTGTTTACACACTTGTGCTTTGGCTGATAAATCAGGGAAAAAATAGTGAAGAGAATTTGTTTGCATCAATTTGGGGCTGGGCACCCCACTGCCAGCTCTTCTATCAATTGGATAAGCAGATGAAGCCACTAGTCCAGGGTGTGAAATCCAATCAACAAGTTAGATAAATATTCTCTATTTACGTCCTCATGAGCAAAAACAAGAACACAAAACAGGAGTAATTTTGAAAGTTTTAAAGGTAGCACATGAGCAATTTACTTTGGAGTGGCGGTTAAATACCACATGTAGGTAGGTATGGTGGACACAATGGGAAAACTTTGGTTTTAGGGAGTTGGATGCACGAGTAGAGTTCATACTCAGTACAGGTGGAGGCTAGCAAAAGACTTGGAGCGACAAATCAAGAGAGCATAAGAGCCATAATCATGCATAGCGACATAAACATCATTAATCAAAGCATAAGTGGTATCACAAGTACAAAAACTAAATGTTCATGGAGGCTATTCGTGACTGGTTCATAATCATAAACATGGTCTAAGCATGCGCCAAGTCAACCAAATAAAACATTCAAAGGAGAATACCCACAAATTTATGCTTTAATATGACAAGAACAACTCATGATTCTTCCAATTGCATATTAAACACTCTCAGCTATTTGAGGATTAGCATTCTACTCAATAACCACAATGCTTTAAAACTAAAATAACATCTAGCATGGCATGATAAGTTCTAGCCACAGTCTATACAAGCTTCTACGTGCACCGTTATAAAATCTACCTCAAGCAGTAGTATCTTTTCCCAACAAGCACCATACAAGATATGTTTTAACAAAAATACTCTACATGATACAGCAAGAAAACATGAGAGTACTCATATAAATACTACTAAAACTAACAGCTCTAGATAATAGATGCATGCAAAACAGGAGCTAAATAAATGCAGCAGCCAGACAAAGATTAAGAAAAAAAGTATTCCCATGAAAAAGCGGAGCGTGTCACTCTCCAATAAAAGAAAGCTGGGGTCCAACCAAGCTTATTGAAAAAAATAAAAACAAACCGAAATAAAAAAATAAAAGACGCTCCAAGTAAAGCACATAAGATGTGACCAAATAAAAATATAGTTTCACTAGAAGTGACGTGATAATTTGTCGATGAAGAAGGGGATGCCTTGGGCATACCCAAGCTTAGACGCTTGAGTCTTCTTGGAATTTGCTGGGATGTACCACCGGAGCATCCCCGAGCTTAGGCTATTCACTCTTCTTGATCACGTCGTATCATCCTTTTGTCTTGACCCTTCAAAACATCCTTCACACCAAACTTCTCACAATCTTCATTAGCAACGTTAGTGCAATCGAAATAATAAATTCACATGATTCAGTTTCAACACAAGACTTACATTCATAAACATATTAGCTACAGTCACAACTTATTTTAAAACTCTTTTTCTCAAAAGAACACCAAAAGAAAGAGATTAAGATGCAAATGCAATTATTGGCAGAAATCTGTCAAAACAGGACAGCAGGTAAAGATGATTTTTTTTTCGAAAATCTTCTGTTGCTCAAATCAAAAAGTGTTCAACTAAGCAAAGTTGCGTATATAGCCTAGGATTACGCACAAAACAACTCAGGTCATTTTGAGTTTTCTGTGATTTTATACGAATTTAACAGTGGACAGCATAAATCTGTTTCCTGCACAGAAATCCGAAATATAGTGTCAACTTTCCACTAGAGGCTTTACTTGGCTCTACTAAAACATGAAAAGAAAGATACAAAGGAGTTATTACATAAGCATATAACCCCTTGACTAAAAAAACAGAGAAAAACAATGCGAAAATAAAAACATGGGTTATCTCTCAAGAAGTGCTTTTCTTTAACGCCTTTTAGCTAGGCCCGGAAAAATGGATTCACGTGTTTTCGAGTCAAGAAGATGCTCACATAAGAAATATGCATTAATAAAAAGAGAGCACCAAGAAGCAAGTATAAAACAAATTTAAGTCTAACCCACTTCCTATGCATAGGAATCTTGTAAAGTAATAAATTAAAAAAGCTCAAAATAGAAATCATGGGAAGCTAGAACACGAGCAACTTCAAAACTTTCAACAAAAAGAGAGGTGTTTTAGTAACATGAAAATTCCTACAACCATACTTTACTCTCTCATAATAATTTCCAGTAGAATCATGAACAAACTAAACAACATAATTATCACATAAAGTATGTTTTCATAGTCTAAAAGCACACAATTCATATCAAGCTTCAAAGCAGTGGCATCAAATTTTAAAATCAGCTCCTCGTTTTCCCCACTTTTAGAAATAGAAAAACAAGATGATTAATCACTCATAAAAGTTATAGGACACATTATAGAAATCCTATTTTCAGTAGCATTATGATTTATAACATCAAGTAACATAGGACCATCATCAAGAGCATTATCATATAAATTTTCTAAACAAACTTCCTCATTATCATGCATATCAATAATTGGAATAAATACAGGATTCTCATAGGATTTATAAAAATAGCATGGATCATCATAAGTAACAGTAGCAATATAATTCTCACAAATTTCATTCATAGTAGTATCAATGTCACAAGTATAGCAAGTATCAACTTCATCAAAAATGGATATTTCAAATGAATCAATAGGATCATCATAATTATGAGTTACAGAGTTACTATCATTGAGAGGTAGACATGGGTTCCATTGTTCCTCCTCTTGATCATCACTCTCCTCCTCTTTTTCATCCAATGAGCTTCCAGTTTCAGCAATTTCTTCTTCCATTGGTTCCTGTAAGGCATTAGTCTCTTCCTTAGGTTGAGAGAATTTATTAAGACATTCCATTATGTAGTAATTACAATCCTTGTAATTATCAAAGCAATATTCAAGAATAGCATAAATTTCATATTTATAAGGTGCGTCATCAATACTTTCAAGTAAATAGGCTATTTTGAATGCACCCTTCCAAGCAATAAATTTCTCAATTTGTTCCACATCATAAAATTCATAATTTCCCTTAATATAAGAAGATGTGGTAACATCATCATTATACTCACACTGAAAAGGGAGGTGTTTATACCTCCTATAGCAACGAGATTTATCAAAGCAATAAGTAACATTATAAGTAGAGGACAAGTTTATAGCATAGTCATGCAATTTATTAATTTGTTCTCATAAGTGTTTCCCTTTTTGTGACAAGCGGTGTTCATTATAATAATTTTTGTAATTCATCCCTGAACCCACCTTGCCTATAAGATCTAGTTTCAAAGACATCAAACATTGATAGCAAGCATGATAAACCAAAAAAAAAAAACAACTATAATAAGAACTATTTTTTGTGTTTTTTGATAAAGAGAAGCAAAACAAGACAAAAAATAAAAACAAGAAAATATACAAAATAAAGAGGTTGAGAGTGAGAGACTCCCCTTGCCAGCAGACTTCTTTCTCCCCGGCAACGGCGCCAGAAATTCTTTGATGCTTTCGTGGATGGTGCCTTGACGGGGAGACTTCTTAATGATGATTAAGTCCCCGGCAACAGCGCCAGAAAAATCCTTGATGTTGTCAATGCGTGTTGGGAACCCCAAGAGGAGTGTGTGATGACCACAGCGGTAAGAATTTCCCTCAGTTAAGAACCAAGGTTATCAATCCAGTAGGAGAAAGAGGATCTTCGGAAGGTTGATGTCACTAACGGTGGTGATGGCGCCTCACCGGTATCAGCAACAACGCGGAACCTGCACATAACACAACCAAAATACTTTGTCCCAACGGTACAGTGAGGTTGTCAATCTCACCGGTCTTGCTGAAAACAAAGATTAGACGTATAGTGTGGAAAATGGTGTATGCTTGTAGTAAGTAAAGAAAGCAGGAAATTGTAGAGGTTTTTTTAACAGTGTAGGAAAATGGACCGAGGTTCATAGGTTCACTAGTGGTGTCTCTCCATAAAAGATAGCATGCTGGGTGAACAAGTTACAGCTGGGAATTGACAAATAGAGGTTGCACCGTAGTGCACATTCATGACATGATGACTACTATGATATTTAGTGCGGGCATTACAACAATATACATAGACCGTAATCCAACTTCATCTATGACTAATAATCCACCCTCAGGTTATTATCCGAACCCCTTAGGTATTAAGTTGCAAGCAACAGATAATCGCATTAAGCAATGTGTGTAATGTAAGCAATGATTGTACGCGGGCACTCACACCGCTGTTTTCTCCCTAGTGGCAACAGCACATCCTCCCCCGTCACGTTTCTGTCACTCGAGCACAGAAGACAAGGAGGCATGAACCCACTATCGAGCATAAATACTCCCTCTTGGAGTCACTAGCAACTACTTGGCCAGAGCAACCACTAGCAACGAAAAGCATGCAAGATCACAAATAACATATGCAATAAAGACTAATCAACTTGGCATAAGTTCAATATTCATCGGATCTCAGCAAACACAGCACATAGAATTACATAAGAACAATCTCGATCATGTTAGCCAGCTCCCGAGATCTAAACATTGAGGCATAGGAGGAGAAGACAACCATCAAGCTACTGCTATGGACCCGTAGTCCAAGGATGAACTACTCCCGCATCACTCCGGAGGCAGGCATGGTGATGAAGAGGCCTCCCGTGATGATCTCCTCTCCGGCAGGGTGCCAGGAGACAGCTTCAGAACCCCCCTGATCTAGGGTTAACGACGACAGCGGCGGCAGAACTTTTCGGGGATATTTGATCAGGTCCTTAGGGTTTTCCTTCGGAGGGGAATAGATAGGAAAAAAGGCAAAGGCGGTGAAGCCCTGGGGGCCCCACTCCACCCCCCGGCACGGCCAAGGGGGGCACGTCGCCCTATGGTGTGGCCCCTCTGAGGCCCCCCTCCGGGTCTCTTAGGGACTCCTTGGAACCTTCGGGAATTCTAAGTCTTCCGGGCTTCGAATTTTCCAATTCGGAGAATATTTCCTGAACAATTTTTCTGAAACTAAAAACAGCAGAAAACAAGGAATTGGCTCTGTGGAATGTTGTCAATAGGTTAGTCCGGAAAATCGATAAAAATGACATAAAGAAGGGAGAAAACATGTAGCAATTGGCATAATATAATCATGGAACATCAGAAATTATAGATACATTGGAGACGTATCACTCCACCTGCTCCTAGTGATGCTTTCTATGAAATTAAACCTGCTTTATTAAATCTTGTTATGAAAGAGCAATTTTCTTGTGTTAGTACTGATGATGTTGCTGCTCACCTTAATAATTTTGTTGAACTATGTGAGATGCAAAATATAAAGATGTGGATAGAGATATTATTAAACTGAAATTGTTTCCTTTCTCTTTGAGAGGAAGAGCTAAGAATGGTTGCTATCTTTGCCTAGAAATAGTATTGATTCATGGCTAAGTGTAAAGATGTTTTCATTGGAAATATTCCTCATGCTAAGATTATATCCCTGAGAAGTGACATAATGAATTTAAACAATTTGATAATGAACATGTTGCTATAGCTTGGGAAAGAATGAAAACTATGGTGAAGAATTGTCCCACTCATGGACTGACTACTTGGATGATTATACAAACCTTTTATGCAGGACTGAATTTCTCCTCAAGGAACCTGTTGGATTCAGCTGCTGGAGGTACCTTTATGTCCATCACTTTGGGCAATGCAACAAAGCTTCTTGATGATATGATGATAAATTATTCAGAGTGGCACTGAGAGCTCCACAAGGTAAGAAGGTAAATTCTGTTGAGGAAACCTCCTCTTTGAGTGAAAGGCTTGATGCTATATGTCTATGCTTGTTAATGGTAAAGCTCAAGTTGATCCAACTAATGTTCCTTTAGCCTCTTTGGTTTCTCAAAAAGAGCATGTTGATGTGAACTTTATTAGAATAATAATTGTAACAACAATGCTTATAGAAATTTTGGGGAAACAATTATAAGCCCTATCCTCCTAATAATGGTTATGGTAATTCTTATGGAAATTCCTACAATAATAATAAAAGCTCTACCTCCTATCTTGAAAACATGCTTAGAGAGTTTATTAGCACACAAACTGCTTTTAATAAATCTGTTGGGGAAAAGCTTGGTAAAATAGATGTTCTTGCCTCTAAAGTAGATAGCCTAGTTATTGATGTTGATTTTCTAAAACTGAAGGTTTTGCCACATGATGTTAAAGAAAGTAAAATTTTGAATTCCATCCAATTTCGAATTGATAATAATGTTAGGTTGATGGTTAAATTACGTGCTAGGTGGGAAAGAGAAGATGAATTGTCTAGAAAGAATAATATTGTTAGAGTTTGCACTATCACCACCACTAGTAAAACTGAAGCTCCAAGTGCTAGTAAACCTCCTACTATCAATCGTAAAGTAGTTGGTGTTAGCAAAGTCTCCACCCCTTTGGTGAAACATGCTAAACTGCCTCAAATTGCTGAAATTGCTTCTGATAAAAGTGCTGAAATTTTTAGAGATGTGGGAGATAATGGTCCCATTACTTTTTATGATAATAATTTTGATTTTGATGATTGCAATATTTCTGAAGTTATTATGTTCCTACAAAATCTTTCTAGAAGTCCCAATGCTAGTGCCATGAATATGGCCTTTACTAAACATATTACCAATGCTCTCATGAAAGTTAGAGAAGAAAAAATGAAACTTGAAACATCTATCCCTAGGAAATTAGATGATGGTTGGGATCCCATCATTAAGATAAAAGGTAAATTATTTTGATTGCAATGCTTTGTGTGATCTTGGTGCTAGTATCTTTGTTATGCTTCAAAAGCTTTATGATATGCTTGATCTACCACCGTTGGAACACTGTTATTTGGATGTTTATCTTGCTGATAATGCTAAGAAGAAACCTTTTGTTAGAATTGATGATGTTCTTATTATGGTTAACAATAACCTTGTCCCTGTTGAATTTTTTTGTTATGAACATTGAATTCAATGCTTCTTGTCCTATTTTTTTGGGAAGACCTTTTCTTAGAACTGTTGGTGTTGTTATTGATATGAAAGAGGGGGGTATTAAATATCAATTCCCACTCAAGAAAGGTATGGAACACTTTCCTAGAAAGAGAATGGAGCTAACTTTTGACTCTATTATTACATCAAGTTATGATGTTGATGCTTCCTCACTTGAAAATACCTGAGTTGCTTTCCATGCCTAGCTGAAAGGTGTTAAAGAAAGTGCTACCGGGAGACAACCCGTTTTATTTCTCCGTTTTCAACCTGTTTTCCATCGTTTCTTTCTATGTGTTTTGCACCTGGGTGTTGTCTATTTCCTTAGCAACCCCGTTGTATCTTTTATTTTCTGTCTTCTTTGAGCCAAGTAAAGCCTATAGTGGAAAGTTGAGACTATATTTCGGATTTCTGCGCAGGAAACAGATTACTGCTGTCCACTGTTAAATTCGTATAAAATCACAGAAAATTCAAACTGACATGAGTTTTTTTGTGCGTAATCCTGAGCTATATACGTAAATTTACTTAGCTGAACACTTTTTGATTTGAGAAACATAAGATTTTCTAAAAAAAAAACATCTTTACCTGTTGTCCTGTTTTGACAGATTTCCGCCAATAATTGCATTTGTATCTTAATCTCTTTCTTTTGGTGTTCTTTTGAGAAAAAGAGTTTTAAAAGAAGTTGTGACAGTAGCTAATGTGTTTATGAGTGTTAGGCTTGTGTTGAAACTGAACCATGTGAATTTATTATTTCGATTGCACTAACGTTGTTAATAAAGATTGTGAGAAGTTTGGTGTGAAGGAAGTTTTCAAGGGTCAAGAGAAGAGGATGATATGACGTGATCAAGAAGAGTGAAGAGCCTAAGCTTGGGGATGCCCCTGAGGTACATCCCAGCAAATTCCAAGAAGACTCAGGCGTCTAAGCTTGAGGATGCCCAAGGCATCCCCTTCTTCATCGACAAATTATCAGGTCACTTCTAGTGAAACTATATTTTTATTCGGTCACATATTATGTGCTTTACTTGGAGCGTATTTTATTTTTAGTTTCAGTTTGTTTTTATTTTTGCAATAAGCTTGGTTGGACCCAACATTCTTTTATTGGAGAGTGACACGCTCCGCTTTTTTATGGGAATACTTGGTATTCTTAGTTTTTATTCTAGTTGCTGCAAAAATTCATGTTTAACTCTAGTTTTCATTGCATCTCTTATTTAAAGCTGTTAATTTTAGTAGTGTTATGTGATTCCTCTCATTTTTTCTTTCTGTAGAATTTGAATAGTTCTTGTTAAAGAAGGTTTTGTATGGTGCTTGTTGGGAAAAGAAACTGCTGCTTGAGGTAGAATTTATAACTGTGCACGTAGAAGCTTGTATAGACTGTGGCTAGAACTTTTTCATATCATGCTAGATGTTATTTTAGTTTTAAGTCTTGTGTTTATTGAGTAGCATGATTAGCCTCAATTATCTGAGAGTGTTTAATGTGCCATTGAAAGAATCATGAGTTGATCTTGTCATTTTGAAGCATAAATTTGTGGCATTCTCCTTTGAATGTTTTATTTGGTTGACTTGACGCATGCTCACACCATGTTTATGACTATGAACCAGTCACGAATAGCCTCCATGATCATTTAGTTTTTGAATTCGTGGTACCACTTATGTTTGATTAATGATGTTTATGTCGCTATGCATGATTATGGCTCTTATGCTCTCTTGATTTGTCGCTCCCAGTCTTTTGCTAGCCTCCACATGTACTGAGTATGAGCTCTATTCGTGCATCCAACTCCCTAAAACCAAAGTTTTTCCATTGTGTCCACCATACCTACCTACATGTGGTATTTAACTGCCACTCCAAAGTAAATTCCTCATGTGCTACCTTTAAAACTTTCAAAATTACTCAAGTTTTGTGTTCCTGTTTTTTCTCATAAGGACGTAAATAGAGAATCTTTATCTCACTTGTTGATTGGATTTCACACCCTGGAATAGTGGCTTCATCCGCTTATCCAATTGATAGAAGAGTCGGCAGCGGGGTGCCCAACCCCAAATTAATAACAAAAAATCTCTTCACTATTTTTGCCCCTGATTTATCAGCCAAAGCATAATTGTGTAAACAAATGAGAAAGAGGGATGGCCTTCTACACCAGTTGTGTCCTTCACATGGGAGCCGCTCTTGTGAGATATAGTTGGCTTGTGACGTACTGTATTTTTCTGTTTGCCATTCGTTGACATTATCATACATCTCCCAAAATATAGACACTCCTCCATGGTATGTGATTGTTGGTAGGCACCCAAGGATTCAGTTAGCCATGGTTTGTGTAAGATGGATGGGAGTAGTGTCAAACTTTTAATACTCCTGTTTAATAAAATAAAACTCTATCACCTGAGTGATCCCTGGTTCCCTCTACGAAGGGCCTTTCTTTTACTTTTATGTTGAGTCTCCATCTTCTAACTTTATGCACAGCTGAGAGAGCATTTTTTCCATTCTGATTTTTATGTGCATTTGTCCCAGAAACATTATTAATTGATTCATGATGTGTTATTTCTTGTTCTCTAACTATTTGTTCTAGTCTTCCTCATGAACTTGAAGGTGTCCTGGCATTTATGTTTTGCCCCACTCTTAAGGACTAGCGAAATATCACTTTGCCATGCTTTCTTTATACTTGAAACAAACATATATCTTTCTTTACATTGTTATTCATGATCTTTTATTTGAGTTACTTCTCATGATGCAAAGTGATTTCTATGCTTTATTATTAAAGTTCTATTATCATGATTGTGTTAAAGTCCTACGATCTCAGCTTACTTATGCTTTTACATTATTGATGATCAAGTTATGTTGGTAGCATGTCACCTCAGAAATTATTGTGTTTTTATCGTTTACCTACTCGAGGACGAGTAGGAACTAAGCTTGGGGATGCTTGATATGTCTCCAACGTATCTATAATTTCTGATGTTCCATGTTGATATTATGCCAATTCCTACATGTTTTCTCCCTTCTTAATAGCATGTTTACACGTTTTCCGGGACTAACCTATTAACAAGATTCCAAGTGCCAGTTCCCTGTTCTGCTTTTTTTCAAAAGTTGTTCTAGAAATATTCTCGGAATTGGACCCCACGAATCCCGAAGTTCCTATTTTCCCCGGAAGCATCCAGAAGTCCGAAGAGGAGTCTAAGACGAGCACCAGGGGGGCCTCACCATAGCCAGGCGCATGCCCCCCTTAGCCGCGCCTGGGGTGTTGAGGCCACCCTGGTGGCCCACCGACGTCGCCCTTTTGCCTATTTATTCCCCTCTGAAGGAAAACCCTAGGCACCTGATCAAAAATCCCCGAAAAGTTCCGGAGCTGCCGTCATCGTCAACCCTAGATCAGGGGTGTTCTGAAGCTGTCTCTCGGCACCCTGCCGGAGAGGAGATCATCACCGGAGGCCTCTTCATCACCATGCCTGCCTCCGGAGTGATGCGTGAGTAGTTCATCCTTTGACTACGGGTCCATAGTAGTAGCTAGATGGTTGTCTTCTCTTCCTATGGCTCAATGTTTAGATCTCGTGAGCTGCCTAACATGATCGAGATTGTTCTTATGTAATTCTATGTGTTGTGTTTGCTGGGATCTTATGAATATTGAACTTATGCCAAGTTGATTATAGTCTTTATTGCATATGTTATTTGTGATCTTGTCTGCTTTTCGTTGCTAGTGGTTGCTCTGGCCAAGTAGTTGCTAGTGACTCCAAGAGGGAGTATTTATGCTTGATAGTTGGGTTCATGCCTCCTTTTCTCTTGTGCTCGAGTGACAGAAATGTGACAGAGGAGGATGTGTTGTTGCCATTAGGGAGAAAGCAGCGGTGTGAGTGCCCGCGTGCACAATCATTGCTTACATTACACACATTGCTTAATGCGATTATCTGTTGCTTGCAACTTAATACCTAAGGGGGTTCGGATAATAACCTGAGGGTGGATTATTAGTCATAGATGAAGTTGGATTACGGTCTATGTATATTGTTGTAATTCCCGCACTAAATATCACAGCAGTCATCATGTCACGAATATGCACTACGGTGCAACCTATATTTGTTAATTGCCCAGTTGTAATTTGTTCACCCAGCATGCTATCTTTTATGGAGACACACCACTCGTGAATCTATGAACCCCAGTCCATTTTCCTACTTTGTTAAACAAACCACTACAATTCCCTGCTTTCTTTACTTACTGCAAGCATACACCAATTTCCACACTATACGTCTAATCTTTGTTTTCAGCAAGACCGGTGAGATTGCAATCTCACTGTACCGTTGGGACAAAGTATTTTGGTTGTGCTGTCTGTAGGTTCCACGTTGTTGCTGACATCGGTGAGGCGCCATCACCACCGTCACTCGCATCAACCTTCCGAAGATCCTCTTTCTCCTACTGGATTGATAACCTTGGTTCTTAACTGGGGGAAATTCTTACCGCTGCACTCATCACACCCTCATTTTGGGGTTCTCAACACACCATCCATAGCAACAAGAATTCCTGGCACCATCAAGGCATAGCAAGCTCCAATACGAATTCTTCAAGAAAAGCACCACACCGGAGCGTCGCCGCCCAGTCCGAGGATTTTGGATTTTCATACGGAGCATACAAGGACTGAGAGGATCTGTTGCGACGCCTTCAAGAAGGGAACGACGTCCATAGACGTCTCCACGGGCCCACGGCGGCCCGGGAAGACTGAAAGGATAGAAGAGGTTGACTAGGGGCTGAATAGGCAACTAATTTTACTTTGTTTTTCAATTTAGGCTTTCTCAAATATAGATTGCCTAGATTATGAACTAGATGAAAAATCCTATATGATGAGAAAAAACTACTAGCACAATATAGATAAGCAAGTAAGCTTGTAGGAATAAGCAAAGGTAAGTTGAGAGATAACCGACACAATGACGCGGAGATTTATCCTGAAGTTCACTTTCCAGTGGAAGCTAGTCCCCGTTGGAACACCGAATAGCCGTGATATGGCCCACAATATCTCCTTTGTGTCCAACCACCAAAGTGGATAGGCACGAATCACTATGTTATCATTGCGGTTGACAACTAGAACCCTTACAAGGATAAGGCACACTCCACAACATGGATGGTCCTCACCAAATCTCGAGAGCCGCCAACACTTCAAGAAACAAGGTTAGAGCCCACTCCACAACTCAATTAGAGGGCCTTAACAAGATCCACGAGCTACATAAGCTTCAAGGACACCAACTTCCTTTTAGGGTTCCAATGAATCCAAGAGCAACGAGATCCCCAAGGAATTAGTGACGTGACAATGAACCGGTTTGGTGAAGTTATAGATCTAGTGATTCTCTCCCAAATCCAAAAAGATCATGAGGTTTGGCTGGATGTAGGGAAAGATCTATGAGTTTCAAGGTGGTCACAAATGGTGGAGAGAGAACTTAAAGTGACACATTCTAAAGTAAGAAGACAACCCCTTCTATAGTGATGGGTGAAATCTGGCCGTTGGGGAGAGAAAGGTCTTCACTAGGAAACCATGCCTTGGAGCTCGACCAAGCCGACCTGGATGTGCTGAAGGCCGACTGGTCACCCTAGCACCCCGACCTTAAGGATCAGGCAGACCGGCCTAGGTCGGCACGGCTGAGTGCCCGGCCTAGAGCAGTTCGGAGCCCAGCCTAGGCCGGCATGCAACATGAGCCACCCGGTCAGGCCGGCTAGGAAGATCTTCATTATACCACTTAATTTTGCACAAGGAGAATGTATTTATTTTATCACTCATAGTTACATAGTAAGGCTATGCTTCTATTTATCCTTTTTTTCTTTTGAGAGATCTCTTTAACCATTTGAAACATATCTTAGTTTCCTAAAAACACTTAGGCAAACGGTTAAAACTCCGACTGTTGTAATCAAACACCAAAATAAGATTAGGGGACAAAATGTCCTTTTAATCTCCCCATTTTTTATATTTGATGACAACACATGGATTTGCAATAAAGATATATAGATTAATCTTTGCAAAGTTGATTCTATAAATTTATACGGGCTCCCCCCTAATGTGTACCACAAATTTTGAATTGCATTGATATACAAACGGCACAACAAATAAGGTTTTTAGCTCCCCCTAGATTTTATATACCAATATTACCTATATATAGCTAACAAGGTAAATATGAGTTCAATGGGAAACTTTAGTACTAGAGCATTAAGGCATATATAGATAAGTCAATTTACACTTATTAACACTTAGTAAGACATGCATCCATAATAATGACCACAAGAAAATAATAAGATTAATTTCACCATAGTCTTCATCATATACATAGATAACCGGGCTAGCATAGTCTTTCAATATAGCACATTGGTAACCAAGTTCCACAAACATAAAAGCAAATAGAAAGTTCAATTAAAGATAGCAAAGAAAATTGGACGCAAATGAATGATATGCAATGCCTCCAAATGCAAATACCCGGGAGACCTAATAGACCTCTCTCCCCCTTGGCATCAAGACGCCACAAGGGAGAAAGCAATGCTACGCATCCAAGTAATCACTCGATGAAGTATTGATCCTCCTCCTCGTATTCTTCTTCACCGTCTTGTGGTGGAGCAGCTTGACTGGAACTTGCTTCCGCATCATTAGCGGGCCAAAACTCGCTAAGAGGGACGGAATCAAGGAGAGAAAGAGAAATAAGAGATAACACGCTGGAAATCCATTGTGACCGACATCTTATTTTTTGGAATAAACCGACAGGAGGGAAGTGGGGGTTTTACCTTCCTGAAGGGTCCTAGACCTGGGTAGATCGCGCCCTCTGAGTCATGTCAACCCTAGTAGTCCACCACCACGCATCTTTCTATGAAACCCTAACCCTTAAAGCATGGGATATGTTGTGGAACCCCCACGATGTTTGGCGCCGTCTGTGGGAATCTGGAGCTATGGATCCACGGCTGCTTCGGCACTAACATCAAGAAACAATCAGCAGCTGAGATGAGTCCGATTAAATTGGGTCCCTCGACTTCACCGAGTACACGCCGGCTTTGGGCCCGACTTTCGACTCCATCAATAAGAGCATCAGCTTGAAATTCGGCGACGTGAACGTCCGTGCTACCCGCACGGATGTTTTGCGCCTTCAAGACTCAACGCTCCCGCCTACCCAGGGAGTCACCGCGTTGACATCCCTCGGATCTAAAAGAGAGATCGGGTCCAAACTCAACCCGAAGATTGCCGTTCGCACTTACCTTTGCTACTTCATCGGTATGGTGCATCGTGCAGAGCCCTCAGGAAGTGAAGATTCGGGTGTCCCAAGTACGACAATGAGGATGAAGATCCCAAGCACCCTCGAGGGCCTAAGCAGGCAGAAGGAGGCGAATAGGACGTGATACGGCACATCCTATATGTGTTATGTATATTGTTTTCCCTGCTATTAATTCTCTCCGGCGACGGCTATTGTTCCTGTTCCTGCCCCGCAAGGAGAAGATTAAAGGAGGAGGGGTTATGTTTGAAAGATTTTAGTGGAGCGTGTTGTGTTTGAAAGAGTCCGGATAGGGTCCACCTGCACGCGAGGCAATATGACGGACCTACAAAAGAGTCCTTTTTTATTTCAGCATGTCATTTTATTCTCTGTTTAGAAAAAAAAATGTATGTATCAAGTTATTTTATTTTTCTTGTTGGTTTTCTTGTAAGTCAAGTTGAGTTGGCTATTATATAAAGTCAGGTGCATCCATGTAATGGGGGGTTGAAATTTTTTGAGATTGAGAATACAGAAAAGGTCTCATGCCGGAAGACAACACTATTGTTTGTTTTGCTTGTTGATTCGTGTGGATCTGTTGCGCGTGTCGTGGAGTAGATCAAATCAGCTCACCGACCTGTAACATCCCAAGTCTGAAAAACAGCCTTTAGAATGTTTGCTCCCTGTTATTTTATGTTTTGCATCATGGCATCATGTTGATTGCATTTTGTTTTGTTTGTTCTCCATTTGTTTTCCTCTGTTTTCATTTGTTTCCTTTGTTTTCTATTTAAATTCCAAACCAGAAATTCAAACCTTTTGTTTCATCCTTGTGATGTTACAATTTTCTAAAAAGATATTTCAAAATAAAACAATTATTTGTTTCCATTAAAGTGTGTCTCAAAACTATTGTTATTTCTATAAAAATGCATCCAATAATCAAACCCTTTTCAAATTCAATTTGTTTTCCATTTGAAATTCCAAACCAACATCCAAACAGTTGTTTCCAAATCAAAACCCTAGTTGTTTCCAATCATCCCATAATGTTCCACTAATAACATGGTACTTTTAATTCAATAAATTAATCCCAAATTGCTTTCAAGTTCAAACCATGAATCCAATCAATTAATTCCAATTCACCTCAATCCAAATCAAATCCTCAAAGCATCAATCAATGTGATTTTATAACAAATCTCCAAAACAATCAAACTCATTTTTTTTAAATCAACTTAAATCATAGGGTTCACCCTATTAAAAGGTTGTTCCAATAATGTTTTCCTAATACAAAACTCATTCAAATTGGTTTAAATCCCCAAACATCAATTATTTTCAAACTTTCTATAAAACAAAAACTTGGCAGTGTTTTCTTTTAACCTAATTAACTTAACCTATTTTTCCTACAATTTTACTAACCTAAAATACCTCCTTTGCCTTCCACTTGGTTTTCAGCAAAAAAAAAACAAAAATAAAATAAAACAGAGAACAAGAAAATAGAAAAGAGAGGGAGAAGGCTAAGCCCAGCCCTCTAATCTTCATCCAGCCCACCCCACTCCACTTACCTCCCAGCCCAACCCCTTCTTCCAGGCCCAGTACCCTCCAGCACGTCGCTGTCACCTACCTCTCTCTCTGTACGACAGCAGGAGAGCCATCTGATCCTCCTCCACCCCATGGATTTGCTGCCGTACTTTTGCTCCTTCCCCTTAAAAACCACCGATCCCTCTGCTTCCAGCCTAAACCTAGAACCCTAGCTAGTTTCCCTACCCCTCGCCGCCATTCTCCTCTGCTATTTCTTCCTCCTCTGAAACTCTGCCTCTCCCGTCAGTAAATCACCAAAACCGGCCGTCAGACCTCGCCTCCCGCCGGTCGCCGGGGAAGCGGGAGCGCCATCCGCGGCCGGGAATGGAACCGCGGCAGTCCCCGGCGCCTCCCCGTCCTTTCGTCGCTTGCCGGGATCGCCCGTGGAGGCCGCACCGTCGCCGGCTTTTCTTCCTCGCCGCTGCACCCGACGACTGCATCGACAACCAGCAGGTGCTCGCCCTGCCGTTCCGTTCTCCCTTTCCCCTCTCGGATCGTCCGCCTCCACGCCCTAGGTACACAGCACGGCCCGCACGGGCACTCACACGGCCGCGCGGACGACCGCGGCGAGCGTCAACGATCGCCGGCGTGCATCGCTCCGCTCTGTATCTTGCGCTCGACACCTGAACCTGCACGCACGAATTCAGTTAAAAGTTCAGTTAACCCCCCATAGCAACGTTATCCTCCAACGGTTCTGTACCCACAAAACAGCAGCGATAGCCGCACTGGTAGCGAGCCGCGCAGGAGAAAGGTGGGTCGCGGGTTCGAACCCCAGCGGCCGCACCTTTTCCTTCCTTTTTCCTCTCCCACACCCGCTGGCCCCACATGTCATCCACCTTCCCTGCCACACCAGCACCACAGCGCCACGCTGTCCCCCTGGCCCACGGGGCAGTGGGGGTGTAGATCCCACGCGGTAACAATTGTTAACTCCTTTTTCTGTTATTCCATAAATCAATTAAAAGGCAGAATTAAACAACCAAATTAAATCTTTAATATCTTTTAATATATAACTCTAAAAAATAAAAGTTGTATATGTTTTCTGTCCTAAATTTCCCAATCTTTCCAAATAACCTATGTGTGTTCTGTTTTAAAAATTCCAAATGTATTTTAAAATTCAAATTTGAATAATTCAAATGTAATTTGAAATAATTCATAACTAATTCATACTGTTTTCAATAAGTCAAATAAATATGTTTTTCACACCTTTCTGAATGTTCTATTCAAATATAAAATTTGTTTCATTGTTTGAATAATTTAAACTGCCTAAACAATTTAAATCTTGTTTAATTCAATTAAAACTTGTTTAATATTGTTTAATTCCTAATTAAATAATCCAAAGTCCAATTGCAAAATGTGAAACATGTAATCCAACTAAAATTTGATAACCTTTTCAAATATCAACTTTGTTATTTGTTTTGCACCCTTTAACTTGATGAAAACAATCACTACTTGTTTAACACCATTAAGTAACAATAATTTCCAACCTTGGTTAATGTTTTCTAAAAATGGTTAACTATCATTCTAATTGCATTTAAATTGTTATCTTCTTGTTATTCATCATGCATGCATCATGCTAACTCACCAACACCTGATGCTTAGTGTTAGAACAATTAATTCAACTCTAAGGCATGGGTTTGCCATATGCAATCTTTGCATATGGAATCCATTTAAACTTGTGTATCATATCCACTAGTTTATTTTGGTGCATCTATTAAACATGACATGCATCATCTTTGATTGTGCACAATGCCATGATAATGATTGTTTATCTTTCTGCATTGTCTGTTTGCTTCTTCCCGGATACACGACGACGTTGAGACCGACGATCCTTACGACACCCCTTCTAAGGGTTAGCTCAGTACCAGGCTACTGGGTTTTGCAGGCAAGTTATCACTCACATGAACCACTGTGTTCCTTCAACCTTGGTTACCGATACTTTCCGTTGTTCTTTCTGCTAGCCTTAGTAGTAGTTGTTCTGTTACGAACCTATCACATGAATCCCTTAAACCTGATATTGCCTCATCTCCCGTCCTACAACCCATTGTTTGAGCCAGTGTCTTACTAGCATGCTTAGGTTGTTTTGCTCGAGTCTGTTACCCGTTACTTTCTGTTACTATTTCATTATGTTCTGGGGGGCTCGATGTTAATCAATCAATCATGCTAATGATATTGTTAAATAATAAATTTGATGATAAGGCACCGGCAGGAGGCCCATGAGAGGTTTTGAAGCCTGCTAGTGTCGACCCTAATAGGAAAAGGGTCTTGTCTACTGATCCATGATGAGCGCACTACCCGCATTTGGGAAGCGGTATGGGCGCCCCCCTCAACTTGACCTGATTCGCATCTCGTCCAAATCGCCTCATTTAGTTCGTGTTTTCCATTTGCCGCATCATGTTTTTGCGAGCCCAGGCCAGGGTGGAACTTTCGTAGTCGGGCATATAGGGGACACGTTTCTTAGAGTGCTATGAGGGTCCATTTTCTTCTGGGCTCGATTAGCCGTGCGCCCAAGGTGCTTTGGGCTTGATGCGAGGAATGGTTGGTTGTGTTGAGTACCCCGCTTGGTGGAAGGGCCTTTCCATCTGGCGGGTTATTCATGAGTGTACGGCCAAATTGGTGCAACCCTGCAGGGATAATCTTCTCGAGAAGCCGTGTTTTCCGCGGTTATGGATTACTTGGTGAAAGTACTGGCTAACAAGTACTCAGGACAACTTAAACATAATGATCAAACATGCGACACCCAATGATTAATAATTTGACTAGTAATAGGTTGATGACACAATAATTTGATTCACCCTTATTACAACTGTGTGAGTTATCCTCGGATCGCTTCTTTGGATAAGGGGCGAGATCCAGGATGGGTTTGTTTGAAGTTATCTTTCAGTTGGTTACCATCCTCGATCTTATCTCCTTTCTGTTAGCCGGAAGTGGTAGAATCTCTGTAGTTGGTTAGCGCAGCCAGTTGCAGCATCTTTTATATCCCTTTCCTTCCGTTGAACCCAAAGCATCTGTGCTTGGTGTTGACGGGTTACACTTTGGTGAATTGTGAGTCTTGCTTGCCAGTACGTTTATGTACTGACCCCTTTGGGGCTGTGGTTTACGCAGACGACGTTTCCGAGGATCTACATGGTGGCAACTACGTGAAGTTGGACGAGACTGCTGACGAGTAGATAGCGGACCCGGGCAGGATCCGAGACTTCGTGGATGGGCTCCGTCTGTTTGTTTCCGGCCTCTTAGGCCTATTTGGTTCTTGTCTGTACTCAGACATGTTGAATGCTTCCGCTGTATTGTAATGATGTATTGTTGGGGCATGTGCCCTCTGAATGACTGTATTTGCTATCTCTGCTCTAATGAGAGCCATTGGCAACTTATTTCAATCTTTTGTGTCGTAGAGATCTGTTGTGATATCACTTGTTAAACGCCGTTGACGTACCATGTGTGTATGGTTTGAAGTACGTCGACGGAAGTGCCTTTGATCTCTAGTGGATAGTTTACATCGGCGATGGAATAGCAGGGCTTGAGTTGTCGCGCATAAGCGCAGGCCTACCAGGAAGCTGGGACGTGGGAGCAGTTATGCCCCATAATCCAAGCATCTGCTATCCAGTTCGTACGGTGAGTATCCCCTAGAAATCAGGGTGCGACACGACCGAAGTTATCCCTTGTTGTTCTTCGATCGCCCTGAAATATTGGGCCAAAACCCTCTCGGATCACGTTGATCCGTATCATCTTGGTATCAGATTTGTCGTGTTTATCACGGTGTATACTTGCTGAGAATTATCTGCTGCTGAAAGTATTGCTGCCGGAGGGGCTGCGCCAAGACAATGGTGATATTCGTGTGTTCGAGCTGCTAAAGAGTTTCCGCCGGGGCTTAGGGCATCTCCAGTCGCCTCCCCCCCCCAGAGCCCCCCAGGCGGCCTTTTTCGCGCCGGAAGCGGCGAATAGCGCCGTTTCCTCACCAGTTGGCCCCCCAGAAGCCCAAACAGCGACGTTTCGACGCTATTTCGCGCCGCGGCACCCAGGCAAAACCCAGCCCGCTGGATTCGGCCTGGGGGGCGAAACTGCGCGGCAGCACGCGCGGGCCAGCTCTGTCAGTGACGCGGCGAAAAAGCGCGGGAACATAACCCCCCCCCCCCCCTCGTGATCGTCTTCTCGGCTCGCGCGTCGGTCAAAGGCTGCCGGCGTTTATGGCGTGGCGGCCGCCCAGTGCATGCGCCCGTTCAAAGGCTGCCGGCGTAATGGCGTGGCGGGCGGCAGCGAGGGGACGCGCGCGCGGTAAATGCCCGGGAGGCTACAAAAGGCCCCCGCCGCTCGGCGCCCCGCCCCATTCTTCCACCTCGCTCCTCTCCTTCCTCGGCGCTCTCCTCTCCCCCGTGCTCTCCTCCACGCAGAAAAATGGCGAGGTACAAGGACGACGCCGCAGCCAACGGCTTCCCCCGCCACCACCTTCGCCGGCCCCGTCGACGGCCGTTACAACGCCAATGGGCGCCGTCGCTGGTGGGGAGGCCACAACCGCACCATCAAGTGGGTTGTGGACTACATCCACGCCGGCAACACGCCGCGCTGCGCCCAGTCCCTCTCTGTCTCCCCCCCCCTTCCTAAACTCCGGCGCTCCAGCCCGCAGGCGTAGCGGCGGCGCCCTGCGCATTGGCGAGCCACGCTTCGAATGCGTGGTCCGCCCGAAGACCGAGGACACCGGCGACGACGAGGAGTGGCCCGGCCAGAAGGCGGCGGAGCAGCTCTCCCTCAACACGCTCCAGCCCCTCGATGACGACGCCGCCGCGGACTGAAGCTTGCGGGAGAGCACCGCCCAGGAGCTGGAGCTCCAGCGCCACCTGCTCGCTGAGGCCGTGCAGCGCAAGGCGGATCGCGACCGGGAAGGCCGCCGCCAACGCGGCCCGCCGCCGCGTCCCTCCTCCGCCGCCGACGAAGGAGCCCGTCTACGTCGTGCTCGACCCCGACTCCGACGAGGATGTCGAGATCTTGCGGGCCCTCGACGTGAGCAGGTGGGGGAACTCCGGCTGCAGCGACACCGGACAGGGGACGAGCAAGCGCCCCGACGAAGTCGACTACAGCTAGGCCATCGCCGAGCGCCTGGGTCTTAAGTAGTTAGGTTTAAATTCAGTTTTAGTTTAAATTTCCGTCAAATTTGTAGAACTTTGCCTGAAATCAATAAAAAACGCTGAGTTTTCAAATCTGTTTTTTTGGGCCGAAACTTGGGCTCGGGGAGCGACTGGGAAGCCTGCCCCTCCCCCCCCCCCCCCTCCCCCTAGTTCCAGATTAGCGCCGTTTGGCACCGCGGCGGCCCCAAAACGGCGGCGTTTTAGGCCCTAGGGGGCGCAACCACTGGAGATGCTCTTAGGCCGTGATAAAGCTGTTTGTTTTCTGCTGTGAAGGTTGTTGCCGTCGGACGCAATTTTGCCAACACACCGGAGCTGTGGCCTACTCCTAGGAAGGTGCAGCTTGGATCATGCAGGAGCTTCCATCGCCTCCATCCAAGTCCTCGTCGCTCAACAAGAATCGCGAGAAAATCGTGGCGTTTTGGAAACGTACGGAACATATCGGTAACTGATTCTCTCCGTGATACCTTCCTATTCCGAGTTCTGCTGATTTCCGTTGGAGGAGTCTAAGTAAAAAAAAACAGAGACAAGGAGGTACGTAAGTATCGTATCGGACGTCCATTGCTATTCATTTCAGTATTGGACTCTATTTTCGATTGTGGCCAGCTTGGAAAGTATTTAAAAAAAGGTTTTGATTGCAAATTTCTTAGGGCATCTCCAGTCGTTGGGTCCCCCAGGACGCAAAAACCCTCGCTTTTTTTGCGCCGCGGCGCGAAACGACGCTATTCTCGGAACTTGGGGGAGGGGCGCGTTTCCCAGCCGTGAACCCAGGCCGCCCCCCAGCGGCGACTCGGCCAAATTTGGGCAATCAAAAAAAAATCGCACCAAATAAATAGAGTTTTGCCACACAAATAAGTAGAGTTTTGCCACACAAATAAATAGTTCGACAATTTAAAAAAAAAGTACACTAGTCATCGTCCTCAACATTGTCATTCCCCTTTCGCGCCCACAAATGCTGCACCAGGTCATCCTGCAGAGCATGATGTGTTGCAGCGTGTCGAATCTCCTGTCGCTTGGTGAGGAAGTCTGTCCATGATGCCGGCACCTGGTGATCAACATCTGCAAGAGGGCCCTGCCGGTAGTATGGTGTGCTTGCCTCACTGTCAGGCACCGGGTCATCCCGCTCACTCTCAATGATCATGTTGTGCAAGATCACACAACACTGCATCACCTCCCACATGTTGGACTTCGACCAAGTCATAGCTGGGTACCGGACAACAGCGAATCGAAATTGCAGCGCACCAAATGCCCGCTCAACATCCTTCCTGCAAGCCTCCTGGCACTTGGTAAACCAAGTTTTTGCGCTTCCTGGGATAGGGTTGGAGATGCTCTTCACAAATGTTGCCCACTTCGGGTAGATGCCATCTGCAAGATAGTACTCCTTTGTATACTGGTGTCCATTGATCTCATAGTTCACAGGGGGCATGGCCTTCGACAAGATCGGCAAAGACATTCGAGCACTGCAAGACATTGATGTCGTTGTGACTTCCAGGCATACCAAAGAATGAATGCCAAATCCATAGATCGTACGAAGCCACG
Organism: Alopecurus myosuroides; assembly: GCA_028641055.1. Lineage (NCBI taxonomy): Eukaryota > Viridiplantae > Streptophyta > Magnoliopsida > Poales > Poaceae > Alopecurus > Alopecurus myosuroides. The sequence goes on along the minus strand of JAPCYS010000900.1, from coordinate 46,276 downwards.
GCCTCGAGAACCACCGAGCACTCTCCCTCCTTTCCTTGAACATCCCCTGCCAGTCAAATGGGCAGTTCTTCCATGCCCAGTGCATGCAGTCGATACTGCCAAGCATCCCCGGAAACCCTCTTGCTTCATTCTCTGCGAGGAGACGAGCAGTGTCTTGTGCATTGGGTGATCGCAGGTATATTGGGCCAAAAACTGCAACCACTGCCCGGCAGAACTTGTTCAAGCACTCGAGGGCCGTGGACTCGCTCATGCGCAGGTAGTCATCTTGTGCATCTGCGGGAGCACCGTATGCAAGCAACCTCATGGCCATCGTGCACTTCTGGATAGAGGTAAACCCTACCGTGCCGGTGCAGTCCTTCTTCAACTTGAAGTAGGTGTCGAACTCCCGGATGTCATGCATGATCTTGAGGAAGAGCGTGCGTTTCATCCTGAAACGACGCCGGAACACCTTCTCGTCGTTGGTGGGATCCTCGGCGAAGTAGTCGGAGTACAGGATGCAGTAGCCCTCGTACCGCTGTCTCGGCCTGCTCTTGCGGCGACCGGGCTTCGATCCAGTGCGGCGCGGCGCGGCGTCCTGGGCCTGCAATCTGGCCAGGCAGCTCAGGGACGAGCAGGTGTCCTCGTCGTCGATGGCAGCTGGTCTTCCTCGTCGAACAGCTCGGCGAGCATCTCCTCGGCGTCGGAGTCCATGGCTCGGATAGAGCGTCGAACACCTTGCGGGCGGGTGGACGCGGCTCACCGGGTACAACCTCCTCCGCGGCGGAGGCGCGATCGAACGGCGGCGACGATGTGGGGGGGACTAGCCGGCGGTGGTTTGTCCCGTCGACCTTGTGCGATTGTGGCCGACAGCGGCGGCGTGGAGCGCGGCCGGTGGTGTGGCGACGGCGACGCGGACGAGCAGAAAAGACGAGTCGGGGGTGGGGAAAGTGGGCAAATAGCGCTCCCCTCGCCGACAGCGCTGGCCCACGCGCGCTTTTCCTTTCGCCGCCCCCCCCCCCAGGCCGAACCCAACGGGCTGGGTTCCGCCTGGGGGGGCGGCGCTAATTTCCGCCGAAACGGCGCTTTTTCAGGTCCTGGGGGGCGACTGGTGAAAAAACGGCGGTATTCACGCAAAACGGCGCTATTTTGCGTCCTGGGGGACTCTGGGGGACGACTGGAGATGCCCTTACGCACCATATTAGGATTCACGTAAAGAAGACAAAAGAAGGAAGGAGAGCTGATCGTGGAGTATTCCTGTTTTCATTGGTCTTCACGCTAGCAGGGAAAGGAAATAAATTAGTTTTGGTGGCCAGTTAAGAAAAGGCAAGGAATTGCATTGATTGGTACGTGCAGGTTCTTTTTTCTTGCACGCGGAGGAAGCGTTCAGAAGAAAAAGCTTTGGACTGGGTTGCTACTTGGTTGTTCGTACGTGGACTACACGTACAAAGTCCTGGCACAAGTTTGTTGCTACTGCTGTCTGCTGCTGCCGCTGCTGCCGATTCTGAATACTCTGAAGTTTATTGCAGCGACCACACTATGGAGGAAAAGGCTGCTCTCTCCCATTTGTTTCAGCGAGAAGAGCATGGACATGCTGAGCAGTTGTTTCATACTCGTGTGATCGTGCAAGAGCAGGCTTGTGCATTGACAATTGATCATCGGAGTTTCATTAAGGCTGCTAGTCTTGAGATGGTCGAGAAGTTAGAGTTTTCGAGGACAACACATCTGCGACCATATGTGCTATATTTTGGTAACGATCAGCTAGCCATCACACAACAAACATCAATACACTGTCACTTGGGTCCGTTGTCTTATGTGGTGTATTGCGACGTGATTCCACTTCAATTGGTTTCATTTGTTGTTGGAAAAACCATGGATTGATGAGCATGGAGTAGTGATATATCAATGTATTCCACCACAGTATACCGTTCCTTTTGGTAAAAAAGAGTGTGATCTGAAAACCATGGATACCCATAAATACACACTTTGGAGAGACACTACAGGAGAGAACTTATACGCCGACGGCTACTTATACGCCGACGGGGTTTTATCGTTGTCGTCGGCGTATCGTCCGAAGTACGGCAGCCCTCGCTGTGCCCGTCGGCGTAGAATTCCCGTCGGCGTAGGCGTCTATACGCCGACGGTGACCGTCGGCGTATACATTGCCGTCAGCGTTTGGCTTCGTACACCGACGGTGGCCGTCGGCGTATAGAAGGCCGTCGGCGTTTCCTTTTTTTTCCCCTGTTGAACTGCCTATAACATTAAAAAAAAACATACATATAAAACATACATATAAAATTATATAGCTCCATTTTTTATAGACACGGGGTTCCGGATCCCCTCTTTTCGGAAAACACTATTAACATGTGCCTACGTCGTGTACCCCTCTAGAAGGGCATCGAAGCGGGGTGAACAGTAGAATCTCAATTTATTTTATGCATAATTAGGTCATAACATATGTGAAGACAAATTTTTACCAATGATTCTATAAGATTCCCTCGTGTATGCCCTCTGCGAGTGATCCGCGGTTTTCGGTCCCCGCTTATAGGGTGAAACTCCCATATCGGACGATACATCGGGAATCTTCCGAAGAGTTGGGTTCTACCTATGTGTTTTGTGTTCCTATGGACTACCCTAACACAACCAAGCAACTTTTTCCATATTGCTACCCCTTTTCGACGTTGTTACCGCGTGTATCCGTATAAATCCGGTATTTCTCCAACGGGTCTAGGTTTTCACCGGAGGGGGGCTACAGAGCGTCCGGGTCCCCACACAAGCTAGGGGGTGCCATACCATGTTAGTATAGGTATGTTGTGGTCTTTGGATGGCAAAGATTGCACTCCACTGTGTGACCCGCTTCACTGGCGTCCGCTTATCTCTAGCGAGTTTATAATGTGAACATAGAAAATTGTTTTTTGCTTCAATGAAAAGGAAAACTTCCTCCGTCAACATTGTTCGTGCTTCCAAGATGCATGTTTGTGTGTAATATGGGAACATTTGAGCAAACTATGCCATGGATATGACCATAACACTCGTCATTTGGCCCGAAACCCTAGAATGTTCGTAGGAGACTAATTTTTTGAACACATTTTCACACAACTGTCGTATTCCAAGTTTATTATTTTTGGTGTATACTAGGACCTATATAATGACACCACGCGAAGGTCTCGCATCATTTTGGTTTTTTTTTTTATTTTTTGGAATTTTCTAACCCCGTTTGAGGAAAAAGTCAGGCGGCGGGCATGACTGTTCGTAGCTAGGGGTTGAATATTGAGAAACTCTTGGTGTATCTATGTTGAAATAGGTACTTGTGTACCTAAAAGTGATTTTTTCCAAAAATCATGAGCAACTATGAGGTACCTGTAGTTCAAATTTGACCAGTTTCCAGCGGAATCGGCAAAACTTTGTTCTTCAAAAGAGGTGGATGGAAACCTTTTCACATAAACAAATTGGTTATTTGTGCATATAACATGGTCTAGTATTTTCAAAATTATAGCTCTCAAGTTTTGCAACATATTTATGGTAGGTCCTTCACAAAAAACCTTTTTTTTTACACTCGGAACATAGAAAATTGTTTTTTGCTTCAATGAAAAGGGAAACTTCCTCCGTCAACATTGTCCGTGCTTCCAAGATGCATGTTTGTGTGTAATATGGGAATTTGAGAAAACTATGCCATGGATATGACCATAACACTCGTCATTTGGCCCGAAACCCTAGAATGTTCGTAGGAGATAGCTAATTTTTGTTAACACATTTTCAACACAAATGTCGTATTCCAAGTTTATTATTTGGTGTATACTAGGACCTATATAATGACACCACGCGAAGGTCTCGCATCATTTTGGTTTTTTTGTATTTTTTTGGAATTTTCTAACCCGTTTGAGGAAAAAGTCAAGTCGGCGGACATGACTGTTCGTAGCTAGGGGTTGAATATTGAGAAACTCTTGGTGTATCTATGTTGAAATAGGTACTTTTGTACCTAAAAGTAATTTTTGCCAAAATCATGAGCAAACTATGAGGTACCTGTAGTTCAAATTGACCAGTTTCCAGCGGAATCGGCAGAAACTTCTGTTCTTCAAAAGGTGGATGGAAACCTTTTCATATGAACAAATTGGTTATTAGTGCATATAACATGGTCTAGTATTTTCAAAAATTAGCTCTCAAGTTTTGCAACATATTTATGGTAGGTCCTTCACAAAAAACCCCTTTTTTTACACTCGAACATAGAAAATTGTTTTTTGCTTCAATGAAAAGGGAAACTTCCTCCGTCAACATTGTCCGTGCTTCAAGATGCATGTTTGTGTGTAATGGGAACATTGAGCAAACTATGCCATGGATATGACCATAACACTCGTCATTTGGCCGAAACCCTAGAATGTTCGTAGGAGATAGCTAATTTTTGTGAACACATTTTCAACACAACTGTCGTATTCCAAGTTTATTATTTTTGGTGTATACTAGGACCTATAATGACACCACGCGAAGGTCTCGCATCATTTTGGTTTTTTTTTGAATTTTTTGGAATTTTCTAACCCCGTTTGAGGAAAAAGTCAAGGCGGCGGGCATGATTGTTCGTAGCTAGGGGTTGAATATTGAGAAACTCTTGGTGTATCTATGTTGAAATAGGTACTTGTGTACCTAAAAGTGATTTTTTCCAAAAAATCATGAGCAAACTATGAGGTACCTGTAGTTCAAATTTGACCAGTTTCCAGCGGAATCGGCAGAAACTTCTGTTCTTCAAAAGAGGTAGATGGAAACCTTTTCATATGAAACAAATAGGTTATTTGTGCATATAACATGGTCTAGTATTTTCAAAAATTATAGCTCTCAAGTTTTGCAACATATTTATGGTAGGTCCTTCACAAAAAAAAAACCCTTTTTTTACACTCGGAACAGAGAAAATTGTTTTTTGCTTCAATGAAAAGGAAAACTTCCTCCGTCAACATTGTCTGTGCTTCCAAGATGCATGTTTGTGTGTAATATGGGAACATTTGAGCAAACTATGCCATGGATATGACCATAACACTCGTCATTTGGCCCGAAACCCTAGAATGTTCATAGGAGATAGCTAATTTTTGTGAACACATTTTCAACACAACTGTCGTATTCCAAGTTTATTATTTTTGGTGTATACTAGGACCTATATAATGACACCACGCGAAGGTCTCGCATCATTTTGGTTTTTTTTGAATTTTTTGGAATTTTCTAACCCCGTTTGAGGAAAAAGTCAAGGCGGCGGGCATGACTGTTCGTAGCTAGGGGTTGAATATTGAGAAACTCTTGGTGTATCTATGTTGAAATAGGTACTTGTGTACCTAAAAGTGATTTTTTCCAAAAAAATCATGAGCAAACTATGAGGTACCTGTAGTTCAAATTTGATCAGTTTCCAGCGGAATCGGCAGAAACTTCTGTTCTTTAAAAGAGGTGGATGGAAACCTTTTCATATGAAACAAATTGGTTATTGTGCATATAACATGGTCTAGTATTTTCAAAAATTATAGCTCTCAAGTTTTGCAACATATTTATGGTAGGTCCTTCACAAAAAACCCCTTTTTTTACACTCGGAACATAGAAAATTGTTTTTTGCTTCAATGAAAAGGAAAACTTCCTCCGTCAACATTGTCCGTTCTTCCAGATGCATGTTTGTGTGTAATATGGGAACATTTGAGCAAACTATGCCATGGATATGACCATAACACTCGTCATTTGGCCCGAAACCCTAGAATGTTCGTAGGAGATAGCTAATTTTTGTGAACACATTTTCAACACAACTGTCGTATTCCAAGTTTATTATTTTTGGTGTATACTAGGACCTATATAATGACACCACGCGAAGGTCTCGCATCATTTTGATTTTTTTTGAATTCTTTGGAATTTTCTTACCCCGTTTGAGGAAAAAGTCAAGGCGGCGGGCATGACTGTTCGTAGCTAGGGGTTGAATATTGAAAAACTCTTGGTGTATCTATGTTGAAATAGGTACTTGTGTACCTAAAAGTGATTTTTGCCAAAAATCATGAGCAAACTATGAGGTACCTGTAGTTCAAATTTGACCAGTTTCCAGCGGAATCGGCAGAAACTTCTGTTCTTCAAAAGAGGTGGATGGAAACCTTTTCATATGAAACAAATTGGTTATTTGTGCATATAAAATGGTCTAGTATTTTCAAAAATTATAGCTCTCAAGTTTTGCAACATATTTATGGTAGGTCCTTCACAAAAAACCCTTTTTTTACACTCGGAACATAGAAAATTGTTTTTTGCTTCAATGAAAAGGAAAACTTCCTCCGTCAACATTGTCCGTGCTTCCAAGATGCATGTTTGTGTGTAATATGGGAACATTTGAGCAAACTATGCCATGGATATGACCATAACACTCGTCATTTGGCCCGAAACCCTAGAATGTTCGTAGGAGATAGCTAATTTTTGTGAACACATTTTCAACACAACTGTCGTATTCCAAATTTATTATTTTTGGTGTATACTAGAACCTATATAATGACACCACGCAAAGGTCTCGCATCATTTTGGTTTTTTTTTGAATTTTTTGGAATTTTCTAACCCCGTTTGAGGAAAAAGTCAAGGCGGCGGGCATGACTGTTCGTAGCTAGGGGTTGAATATTGAGAAACTCTTGGTGTATCTATGTTGAAATAGGTACTTGTGTACCTAAAAGTGATTTTTTCCAAAAATCACGAGCAAACTATGAGGTACCTGTAGTTCAAATTTGACCAGTTTCCGCCGGAATCGGCAGAAACTTCTGTTCTTCAAAAGAGGTGGATGGAAACCTTTTCATATGAAACAAATTGGTTATTTGTGCATATAACATGGTCTAGTATTTTCAAAAATTATAGCTCTCAAGTTTTGCAACATATTTATGGTAGGTCCTTCACAAAAAACCCCTTTTTTTACACTCGGAACATAGAAAATTGTTTTTTGCTTCAATGAAAAGGGAAACTTCCTCCGTCAACATTGTCCGTGCTTTCAAGATGCATGTTTGTGTGTAATATGGGAACATTTGAGCAAACTATGCCATGGATATGACCATAACACTCGTCATTTGGCCCGAAACCCTAGAATGTTCGTAGGAGATAGCTAATTTTTGTGAACACATTTTCAACACAACTGTCGTATTCCAAGTTTATTATTTTTGGTGTATACTAGGACCTATATAATGACACCACGCGAAGGTCTCGCATCATTTTGGTTTTTTTGAATTTTTTGGATATTCTAACCCCGTTTGAGAAAAAGTCAGGCGGCGGGCATGACTGTTCGTAGCTAGGGGTTGAATATTGAGAAACTCTTGGTGTATCTATGTTGAAATAGGTACTTGTGTACCTAAAAGTGATTTTTTCCAAAAAATCATGAGCAAACTATGAGGTACCTGTAGTTCAAATTTGACCAGTTTCCAGCGGAATCGGCAGAAACTTCTGTTCTTCAAAAGAGGTAGATGGAAACCTTTTCATATGAAACAAATAGGTTATTTGTGCATATAACATGGTCTAGTATTTTCAAAAATTATAGCTCTCAAGTTTTGCAACATATTTATGGTAGGTCCTTCACAAAAAAAAACCCCTTTTTTACACTCGGAACATAGAAAATTGTTTTTTGCTTCAATGAAAAGGAAAACTTCCTCCGTCAACATTGTCTGTGCTTCCAAGATGCATGTTTGTGTGTAATATGGGAACATTTGAGCAAACTATGCCATGGATATGACCATAACACTCTCATTTGGCCGAAACCCTAGAATGAGATAGCTAATTTTTGTGAAACATTTTCAACACAACTGTCGTATTCCAAGTTTATTATTTTTGGTGTATACTAGGACCTATATAATGACACCACGCGAAGGTCTCGCATCATTTTGGTTTTTTTTGAATTTTTTGGAATTTTCTAACCCGTTTGAGGAAAAGTCAAGGCGGCGGGCATGACTGTTCGTAGCTAGGGGTTGAATATTGAGAAACTCTTGGTGTATCTATGTTGAAATAGGTACTTGTGTACCTAAAGTGATTTTTTCCAAAAAAATCATGAGCAAACAATGAGGTACCTGTAGTTCAAATTTGATCAGTTTCAGCGGAATCGGCAGAAACTTCTGTTCTTTAAAAGAGGTGGGAGGAAACCTTTTCATATGAAACAAATTGGTTATTGTGCATATACAATGGTCTAGTATTTTCAAAAATTATAGCTCTCAAGTTTTGCAACATATTTATGGTAGGTCCTTCACAAAAAACCCCTTTTTTTACACTCGGAACATAGAAAATTGTTTTTTGCTTCAATGAAAAGGAAAACTTCCTCCGTCAACATTGTCCGTTCTTCCAAGATGCATGTTTGTGTGTAATATGGGAACATTTGAGCAAACTATGCCATGGATATGACCATAACACTCGTCATTTGGCCCGAAACCCTAGAATGTTCGTAGGAGATAGCTAATTTTTGTGAACACATTTTCAACACAACTGTCGTATTCCAAGTTTATTATTTTTGGTGTATACTAGGACCTATATAATGACACCACGCGAAGGTCTCGCATCATTTTGATTTTTTTTGAATTCTTTGGAATTTTCTTACCCCGTTTGAGGAAAAAGTCAAGGCGGCGGGCATGACTGTTCGTAGCTAGGGGTTGAATATTGAAAAACTCTTGGTGTATCTATGTTGAAATAGGTACTTGTGTACCTAAAAGTGGTTTTTGCCAAAAATCATGAGCAAACTATGAGGTACCTGTAGTTCAAATTTGACCAGTTTCCAGCGGAATCGGCAGAAACTTCTGTTCTTCAAAAGAGGTGGATGGAAACCTTTTCATATGAAACAAATTGGTTATTTGTGCATATAACATGGTCTAGTATTTTCAAAAATTATAGCTCTCAAGTTTTGCAACATATTTATGGTAGGTCCTTCACAAAAAACCCCTTTTTTTACACTCGGAACATAGAAAATTGTTTTTTGCTTCAATGAAAAGGAAAACTTCCTCCGTCAACATTGTCCGTGCTTCCAAGATGCATGTTTGTGTGTAATATGGGAACATGTCACATCCCAATTTTGGAATACATGTTAACATAGTTGTTTTGCTAATTGCTTGACTAATAAACCTTGGTTGTGTTTGTTTGTGGTTGTTTAAGTGCAACTAAACAAACTAATTATATAATCTTACATGGCTAAGAAATTGAAAACAAACTTAAAAAGATTGCAAAGCAGTAATCTAAAATTATTCAACATCTTGTTCCAATGACTTTGACAATATTTTCTAAAGTAAATATTGATCAAAGAGTTTTCCAAAAACTATCTTATGAATCCAATACTTGTTGAATATTATTACAAGGCCTAAATTAAGAAAGAGGAAAACACTTAATAAATTTCCATAAAGGATTATCAGAAAAAGAGGCATTCTTAAATGCTTCACCAAAATATTATCAAATGTTTTTCCAACCTTACAAGATTAAAAACAATAGTATGAGAGAGCATTTACTTGCTATCCCTAGTCACATAAATATTTTGGCAAATCATTGTTAAAGAAAAGCCAAGTGCTTTATTAAATAGAAATTCCAATATTTCCAGAAACAGAAAACTAAAACAAGTTACTATTGGAAACTTTCCTCAAATTATTTGAAATTCATACCATTGCTTCCTTATATCAAATAAGGAACACACACAAGAGGAGACCAAAAATTGAATCCATTAAAGTCCTGAAAACATGGTTTTTATCCACAGCAACAATTGGGATTTTGAACAAGTTTGTTCTACAAACTTTTTCCAAATGCCATGAAAAAAATACCACATGCTCTATATCATAAATGAGGATGAAAACCAAAAGGGAACAAGTTTTTGAATTGTTTAAGTTTCCAAAAACCCCTGTTTTCTTCACAGCACCTTTTTGAAATTTGAACAAGTTTGTTCTATGAAGTAACTCTAAATGACTTGAAATTCCTACCACATAAGTAAACATAAAATAAGGAATGTGTGCCAAAAATTATCATTTTTGGAAGCTCCTAAGTAGTCAAATAAATTCAATGTCCATTATGTAAGAATTCAAATTTGAACAACTTTGAATTACCAAGTTTCTCCTATTGATCCAATTTTCATATATGTTGTGCACATTAACTAATTAGAATTTTGGGCAAAAGGATTTAATTTTATAACTTTGTTTGCCTAGGGAAAACATCCATTTTCTGAGAGTACAGGGACCTACTTGTAATTTTCCAGGGACTAAATTGAAATCCTCACACATGGTCTTCTTCTTCCTGTAGATGACGCAAATGGAGGCATGGGAGCCCATGCTCCATTGCCTTCGAGTAGAAGGCTTCTAGTTGATTAAAAGGCCCGTGTGCACCTCTTACCTGCTCCCTCTCTCTCCCCCCTCGAAGCTCTCCTCTCTCTTAGATATTTTTGCTACCCGAAACCCTAGCCGTGGATGGCCGCCGTCGATTCGGCCGCTGCGGAGCTCGCCGCCGGCAGCCGTGGACGCCATCCTCTCCGCCGTGTCGTGGTTGCCCTCGGTGCCAGAGGAATCGTGGAGGAAAGCCGCGTGGAGCCCGCGCCAACCATCGTCGTCTCCGAACCCGACGGCACTCCGGCGAGGCATTGCCGCGGCCTCGTCTCTTCTCCGTCCTCTCCGAGCATTCCTTTGCGTTCTAGGTGAGCAGGCGCTCCTCGCCGTCGCGTTTCCCCTCTCCCTCTCCCCCTTATTCGTTGTCGCGCCGCGCTAGCTTCTCGGCCGCCGCGAGCCGCCGTCGCCGCCGCCCTCCGGTGGTTCCCGGGAAGCGAGACCACTCCCATTTGTTTCCCCGCGTCGAGAGAAGCGTGTGCTAGGTTTGATTCGAGAAACGGTGACCGGTTGCGTCGATTCGTGCTCGCCGGAGCTTTTCCCGCCGGCGATGATGTCGCCGTGACGCGCGCATGGCGTCAGCGCCTTGACCCGCGCGGGAGAATGTCAAACTGGCTGGTGGGGCCGCGCCTCGCCCGCGTGGCTGCCCGCGTGGCGGCTGGCCCGCGAGTCAGCGGCTCGGGGTAGATCCCGCCGCGGTAGAAAATCGTTCTGGCCGGCCCAGCCACTGGATCTGGCCCATATCTAGTTTTTTTTCCATTTTAATTTTGCAGAGAAAGTGCATGGTTACTTTTGGCTCAAAAAGGCAACTTAAAATATGAATTTGGCCAAACCAAAATTCACAGATGTAAAGCAACTAAATCTAAACCACCTCCAACTTGTAGATCTACATTTGGATGAATAGATTTGAAATGAAAAATGATTTGGCAACAGCTACCAGAAACACCAAAATGAGCACCATTTTAATTTTACAACTCAGAATGAAGTGAGGCCAATTGCATTGGAAAGCCCTTGGAATTTACTAACAGGAGCATTTAACCTCGTTTCCAAATTCATTGTATTTTTGAAATGGCATGAAATTTGGTAAAACACCAGAGAGCACTTTGGTGATTTTTACAAATTAATTAAAGATGAATTTTGATGCAAACTCACTTGGATGGTCTTGTATATGTTTAGGACTATCCAAACCTAGAAGGGTTTAATTTTTAGAGCATCCTACAAAATTTGGTGGACAGATATTTAAAATGCATGTTTCTGCCATTTTGGCATTTTAGTTAATTAATTTGTGTGGTGATATTTTTGTGTTGCAATATTGTTTTCTAGCATGTATAAGTTGTGTGAACTTGCTTTATAAGTGTTACTTAACTATTTTTAGCATGTTAGAATGTGTGGACTTGAGTGGAGAAGAAATATGATATTTGTTAGTAGCATTTGATTATTCTCTAGTAATACTTGCATAACATTTTTGAGTGATGAATTCATGTGCAAAGCACTTGGATTTTTTGAGTGTATCCAGTACCATGTTGGTACTTAGTTTGTGTTGTTATCACCTCTGCTATGTTGCATTGGAATTGGTAGAAAAGCATTATTAGCTTTGTCATGACTATGAGAATGGTTATGGAAAAAGTCCCTCATGTGTGGAATTTTGACATAATCATTTGTGGTTTTGTGACCACATATTTTTGGGTTGTATCCATAGGTCCATTAGCATTTTGATAAGGTTGTTATGAGTACTTGACACCTAAAGTTTTCACATGTGTGAAAACAATAGCATGAGTATCATTACCTTGCTTATTTTAGCACCCTGTTATCTTCTGCTAGTATTGTTATTGCACTACAAGCTTGTTTAGTCTTTTGTTAAATTTTTAGCAAGTGGACCAGAGGCATTGTGACCTCTTAATGCTTTGATATGCTAGTGGAACACCCACTGGTTTCATTGCATTTTTGGTGGAAACATTATTTCCCCACACTAGATGTGTTTCTTTTATATATGTTTTGAGTAGATCCTTAAATGCTTTTTAGGCTTATTGCTAGATTAATTCTCATGAAACTAGTACCATTTAGGTACTGTTATTTTGGTTATAGAACCTCAAGATACTTGGTGCTTGTGTTTGAAATAGATTTAAATAGAAATGCTTAAAGTCTAAATTTCATACTAGGATATTCATGTATGCTTTTTGTCTTGTCTTCCCTAGGGAAAAATATGAATCTTTGGTATGGAAACCAGAGGATGGAATGTCCTTGTGGCATTATTATCTTAGGGTTTTCACCTCTGATAGGTTTCCTCTTAAGTAGCATAAAAGCATGAATAACACTTGGATGACTAGGAATTAATCTCCTCACATGTGTAGCATTTTAAGCATAGTTTTTCCTTGTTTCCTAGCTATGTTTTTTATGTTATTTTGTGGTATCCGTAGAATTTTGGTACTTGTTAGAGGAGTATTTTGCCTCTGCTAGCTTGCACCCTTGTGCATAAAATTAACTAGTGTAGCCTAAACTAGTCTAGTATTTTTCCTAAATTTTTCTACTAGTATGAGTAGGAGTTTTTGGGTGCTTGTTTGTTTGTTTTGAGCACTTTTATAAAAGTGACCAGAGGCTTATTAACCTCTTGGTGAGCATATTTGCTAGTGGAACACCCACTGGTATGTTTGCCTCATGGTGGAAAAATAGGTTTGACTTGTTGTCATGAGCTTATTTTACCACTTGGGTAATTTAGCAAATTATGTGTGCTTGCCATAGAGATTGTAGTGGGAATTTTTAGACATCAAAATGTGTTTTATGTGACACCCTACTGTCTAGTAACATGTGCTCTACCCACTGGTCCATGGTGTTCTTAACTCAAAATCATTGAATTGGCCACACATAAACACTAGGAAAAAAAAGCAGACTTTTCAACTATAGTTTTTATGCCAATTTTTCTTAAGGGAAAAATTGAGAACTTGGGTGGTACTTCTTGATTGCTTGCTGTATGTATTACTTGTAGCCTTGTTTGTCTTGTTTGGTTCTGAATGTGTGTCCTTTTTTTTTTACGACGTTAGAAAACGAAGAGGAAGGAAGTGTCGGGAAGCTGTGGTTCAAGTTCCAGTCACTCAACAACCAGGGACACAAAGAGATACCAGGCAAGCCATCCTGATGCTTGCTGATACAATACTTACCATTATATATCATGCATGTTTTACCTCTGAAGTTTTACAAAAACTTGGTTATCAAAACTATTTTTGATGTGGAATTTACTACTATATTAGTATATAGGTTACTATTATGCCAGTAGTTAAACTTGGTAATACCAAGCCCATAAGCCACCATATGGTATTTATTACCATCAAATATACTAGTCCTAAGTGGACACCCTAAAATTGTGATTCTACAAAACAAAGGCTTTACGGAAAACCCCGGAGAAAAGGCGGATCCTTGTTCTCCGGAGGAATGTGGAAGTGGTCATTTTGAGAAAGTGGTGTTTTCAAAAATGACACATAACCTAGTCTTCGCCGGACAACCTTTACCGTACTGCCACCCTACCCTAACATGGGCACGGGGCTTAACTTGAAGTTTGTTCTTATTAGTGTGTGCTATCTCAATCGCTATAAGGGACATCGTACCCTCGAACCGAATGTCGTCAAAACTCCCAATGTTGAGGCATATAAAGTGTGGGATTAATTTTCCCTCCGGTTGCATCGGTTGAGTCTCCTGTCATGGCGATGTGCGACATGGTGCCGAGGAGATTAAAACTGAGAGATAGGCATATTCTAGCTTGAACATAGTGGATGGTTATGATCAGATACCTGATGTTTACATACTGTTGTTACAGTCCGTGATTGTTCACGGGAGGTGTACTGGATCTGGTGGATGTGTACACCTCTGCAGAGTATAACTTTTTCGAAGAAGCCGCGTCCTCGGATATGGACAGTTGAATGGCCATGTAGCTAGCATTGTGTCAATGTTTTCAAAAGAGGAAGTTTTTGAAAAGGAAATTTTGGAAAGGAAGTGTTGAACTTGTGAAGTTCGGAAAGGAATGGAAACTTATACCGTGGAGGTATCGTCGATGATGAAAAGCCAGATGATGTTATACAAAACAAAATGTTTTGCAAAGAAAACCTTTTCTACTCTAAGCAAGAATTCTGGAAACTGATTCCAAGAAGTTTTGCAAAGAGAAAATATTCTTGAAACAAAAGTTTAACAAAAACCTCTGGTACATGTGATATCTACAAGAGAAATAAAACTATATTATTTTATTTCTTCTGAAGTATCTTCTTCAACGAAGATACAGATTAACCTGACTGCAACTGTGGTGTCATCTTATATGAACACCATTGATAGTGAACCCTATTTATAGCCTACCTATTCCACCATATAAGCATATTTGCATGTTGGTAAGTGACATGATGGATGTCTTGCTGAGTACATTCAAATGTACTCATTATGGTTTCGCCCCTGGTATCTACTTGCCAGACTTTGAGAAGGAGCCTCCAAAGGATATCCATGAAGAGAAGTACGGAGTTGACGGCTTTGCGAACTAGGATCGTCTCCGGGTCAGCAGCCTGTAGGTTAAGGCGTGACTTGGGCTCAACTACGTTGTGTTTTATTTGTCTTCCGCTGTGTTTGATTAAGTTGCCTGCCCTTTTGGCAGTTGCTTTATACTTGATCATGTGATCATTTGTGTAATACCTTTATGTATTCGTGTAATGGATGATGTATTTCTGTGTGCCAACTGTGTATGTTGTTCACGACTGATCTTTCTGGGATCGTGAATGTATGCATACGTAGGGTTTCAGACTGCCGGTCTGGGGTCCTTACAGAGTTGGTATCAGAGCCATCTGACCTTAGGAGACCTTAGTTAGCATGGACGTCAGATAGGAAAGAAAAGTATTTTGAGTAAAAACCATTTACTATCTAAATTATTTTTATCTTAGTGAATTTTAGTATATTTTCCCTCCTTATTATCTTTTCAAAAGATTCTAAATGCATATGAAGGGCGTCCTTGAACAGTGGTTCGAAGGGCGGGCCTTACAGAGTTAGTATCTCTCTCGGTTAAGAGTTTATTTCTTACTTGTTTGCAACTGCTCCGCTCTGTTTTTGAAACTCTCGTATTTGAAGTTTTCTGTCCAGAAAATAGTTGGGGTTTCAAAAACAGATTGTTGCATAGTTTTACTCTCTCAATTAAAAGTTTATCAAACTTTACTTCTATTATCTGGTTTCCATACAAAAACTTTTATACTTGCCGTTGTCCCGAGAAGACCAAAATAATTGCCTAGCTCTACAGTAATGTTGGTCAGAAGTAGATATAGTTCTTCAACCACTTCTAGGATTTTGGATCAGTCTAGTTTGGAGTAATTTAGCGATTACCCCATGAGTCGCCTTCCCCGACGTAGCCCCAATGGAGTCTTGTTTGTGTGTTTGGCTTGTTTATGTGTGTCCGTAGGACTGTGTGCTATTGTGTGGTGTAGATTTGGTTCATCTAGGCTTTTATATGTTTGTAGGGTGCTCAAATTTGCAGATTTGTGCTTGCCCCGCTCTTGTTTTTGAATCGCCTCCTGTTAAATTTTTGCAAGCAAAAATGTTTGTAAAGCATTCAAAAACAAGAATTTGTTGCTTAGACTTATACTTGTTTTCGCTTCATAATGCGACCGTCGTGAACCACCACCATCTCCCCCACAATTGATGAAAGCACCGTTGTACCTAAAAATAGAGGACCATCAAGCCACACGAGCTGATAGCATTGCTACCAGTGATGCACTCCAACAGTTAAAACTCCAACAACGACAACCCTCATAGAAGAAAAGGCGTGAAGAAAACCAACAAATACTGACCAAAACCTCTATGTTTGTCTGTTTGCAAAAGACTCTTTTTACCATGTTGGCTAAATGTCGCACCTTTTTATGTTCCCTTTTAAAAGACCAAACAAGAGAAGTCCCCTTTTAAAGAGTTATATACCTCCCTCCTCTGGAGAAAGGTGCAAAAGAAGTGTTCACATGCCATGATGCGCAACCCCTAAAAAGCCAATCAAAAGAGCACAATTCAATATTCAACGTACGATGACGCTAGTCGTATCTTGTCGGACAAACATGATTATATAGAAAGTTAACAAGACTAACATGCTTGGTCTAATCTTAGGTTGACACCTAACCAAAGCATGCGAACTACTGACAACTCTTTCTAAACCAAGGAATTAAGTGACTTACGACACCTTTTAATCTAGTGGTAAAAAGGAGAAGTCACGAGAAAATAAGACGATGACTTATTCGTTTACTACTCAATAGGATATCGGGTGTATCTACTTTGGAAATCAAAACTTGGTAGACATTGTAGGTACTATGAGATTCGGAGTTTAGAAATTAAGTGAACGATGAAATGAAATGGTTATCAAGAAAACAACAGTTTTCCTGTTTTTGTTTCTTTGTGTGCTCTTGATTGAAATAAATTTGTGTTTTATTCAATCTTGCTTCCTAACTTATATGGAGTTGGTAGGACTTGTTATTATGTTGTTTTATTACAATAAATCTACCCTAGAAAGTGTGTGCCTGATTGAAAACTCAAATAAAAATGAAATAGCATTTGTCACCTTCTAGTTAATTATTTGGAAATTTTGTGAGAGCTAGATCTGTGTATACTTTCGTAGTAGATTTTTGTGCTATGTTTTCTTTGAGTCAAGTAACATTTAGGTACTGATATTTTGATGCTTGTACCTATGTTAGCTTGCATGTCTCTTAATAGTAAAGCATGTGTAAGCATTACTATCAGTATGCACTAGTATTGTTTCACTAGATTAAATAGCCTTATATTTTATCTTGTGTGCAAAGTTTTTCATGAGTAACCAGAGGTTTAGTGCCTATTTTTACTTGGTATTTAGTGGGCCATAGCCCACTGGTCCCATTGCATTTTAGCTTGAGGATAAAAATCCCCAACCATACACATGTGTGAAAATAGCATGTTTCACTATGTGATTGTTTTCTATTTTCCACCATGGAAAATCTAATTGTTTGTTTTCACTTATGCAAGTGAGAAGTTTATTTCTTATTAGTAAAGACTAATATTTTTAGGTGTGATACTTTTGTTAGCATAATATTCCTTAGGGGTATCATGTTAAGAAATGTTTCACTATCGTGTGCTGAAATTAAATTGTTCGCAAATAAAATAAATTCCTCTTGATTGGTAGATTGTTTGTGAATGATTTTAATTTGAGTGTATGGATTTTTGAGAAGGTTTAGATAACTTTTCATTAATTTCATAGCTACTGGTTGTGTGAGTTATACCTTGCTTGTTTGCTAGTAATTGGTTAAAGAAAACAGAAATTGCTAGAAGAAATTTCTGCATGTTTAATAGTTGTATCATGGGATTGTTTTGGTGTTTGTGCTTACTAACATGAGTAAGTTTTATGTACTGTTATTAGGTACATTTATATTCATGACTTGCTTGTTTAAGTTTAAACATCATGATAGCATTGTTTGCTTCTTTAGAGCGAAACTAGTTTCACCACTAGAAAATGGTGATTTTTGCTCTAGTATTACCCTCTTTATTTTATGAGTATATGTGTTTATAGCATGTTTAGGAAGTTATTACTTCTGTTATCATGCCATGAATTATTTAGTTTCATGTTCTATGGTTATAGGATATGATTATCTCTTATAACATGCTGGTGTAGATTTTTCATACTAGTGTGTTATTTGTGCAGCCCTGTTTTTATGCCTGTGAAATAGGAGTTTCATCTTGTGTAAAGATGGTGTTTTAGAGTATCTTTATGATTGTATTAATTGGTTTTTAGCTACTGGTTGTTTGCTAATTGTTCACGATTGATGGATTCCAAAACCTCTAATAAACAATAACCTAGTGAATAAATAGTCTACTTATCTGTGGTGTTGTTTGCTTGCTTATTGGATTTTGTTTAAATGTTTTACCTTAGCATGAGTTTATACTTGTGTTATGATTGTGCTTAAGAGTATCTTATGAAACTAAAACATCCAACTAAAATCATGAATGTATTTAAGTGATAGTTGCTTGTGGTGAGTAATCCACTGCCATGGGTATTGTTCTGTCTGTTGTATTTACCTTAGCAACCTAACCTTTGCACCCACAAGCTATATTTTTAGTCTTATATACCTTTTATGAGAGTGGTACACCACCCATAGTGTTATGTAAGATGTGGGATATAGCTAGGAACTCATGTAAATAATTGACGGTATTTTTCCAGGTAGTTCTGCACTAACCTTAATTTTTGTTCAAACCAGGAAACAAAAGTTTTGGACCTAAAACAGTACTGGTGTACTTTTTAAAGTGAATTTGATAATTTAGGGAAGTACCCCTCCTCCCAAGAAAAGTCAAAGGGGGGAAGCACCGGCACTCCAACACTAACATTGTGTTTGTTGGCCCTCCCTTAGTCCTCGCTTGTGAATCTCGGGGACGAGATTCTTTTTAAGGGGGGAAGACCTGTCACATCCCAATTTTGGAATACATGTTAACATAGTTGTTTTGCTAATTGCTTGACTAATAAACCTTGGTTGTGTTTGTTTGTGGTTGTTTAAGTGCAACTAAACAAACTAATTATATAATCTTACATGGCTAAGAAATTGAAAAAAAAAATTATTGCAAAGCAGTAATCTAAAATATTCAACATCTTGTTCCAATGACTTTGACAATATTTTCTAAAGTAAATATTGATCAAAGAGTTTTCCAAAAACTATCTTATGAATCCAATACTTGTTGAATATTATTACAAGGCCTAAATTAAGAAAGAGGAAAACACTTAATAAATTTCCATAAAGGATTATCAGAAAAAGAGGCATTCTTAAATGCTTCACCAAAATATTATCAAATGTTTTTCCAACCTTACAAGATTAAAAACAATAGTATGAGAGAGCATTTACTTGCTATCCTAGTCACATAAATATTTTGGCAAAATTGTTAAAGAAAAGCCAAGTGCTTTATTAAATAGAAATTCCAATATTTCCAGAAACAGAAAACTAAAACAAGTTACTATTGGAAACTTTCCTCAAATTATTTGAAATTCATACCATTGCTTCCTTATATCAAATAAGGAACACACACAAGAGGAGACCAAAAATTGAATCCATTAAAGTCCTGAAAACATGGTTTTTCCCACAGCAACAATTGGGATTTTGAACAAGTTTGTTCTACAAACTTTTTCCAAATGCCATGAAAAAAAACCACATGCTCTATATCATAAATGAGGATGAAAACCAAAAGGGCACAAGTTTTTGAATTGTTTAAGTTTCCAAAAACCCCTGTTTTCTTCACAGCACCTTTTTGAAATTTGAACAAGTTTGTTCTATGAAGTAACTCTAAATGACTTGAATTTTCTACCACATAAGAACACATCAAATAAGGAATGTGTGCCAAAAATTATCATTTTTGGAAGCTCCTAAGTAGGTAATAAATTCAATGTCCATTTATGTAAGAATTCAAATTTGAACAACTTTGAATTAAAGTTTCTCCTATTGATCCAATTTTCATATATGTTGTGCACTTAACTAATTAGAATTTTGGGCAAAAGGATTTAATTTATAACTTTGTTTGCTAGGGAAAACATCCATTTTCAGAGAGTACAGGGACCTACTTGTAATTTTCCAGGGACTAATTGAAATCCTAGTCACATGGTCTTCTTCTTCCTGTAGATGACGCATGGAGGCATGGGAGCCCATGCTCCATTGCTTCGAGTAGAAGGCTTCTAGTTGATTAAAAGCCCGTGTGCACCTCTACCTGCTCCCTCTCTCTCCCCTCGAAGCTCTCTCTCTCTAATATTTTTGCTACCCGAAACCCTAGCGTGGATGGCCGCCGTCGATTCGGCCGCTGCGGAGCTCGCCGCCGGCAGCCGTGTGGTCCATCCTCTCCGCCGTGTCGTGGTTGCCCTCGGTGCCAGAGGAATCGTGGAGGGCCGCGTGGAGCCGCGCCCCATCGTCGTCTCGAACCCGACGGACTCCGGCGAGGCATTGCCGCCTCGTCTCTTCTCCGTCCTCTCCGAGCATTCCGCGTTCTAGGTGAGCAGGCCCTCGCCGTCGCGTTTCCCTCTCCCTCCCCTTATTCGTTGTCGCCCGCGCTTCTCGGCCGCCGCGAGCCGCCGTCGCCGCCGCCTCCGGTGGTTCCCGGAAGCGAGACCACTCCCATTTGTTTCCCGCGTCGAGAGAAGCGTGTGTGGTTTTGATTCGAGAAACGGTGACGGTTGCGTCGATTTGCTCGCCGGAGCTTTTCCCGCCGGCGATGATGTGGTGACGCGCGCATGGCGTCAGCGCCTTGACCGCGCGGAAGAGTCAAACTGGCTGGTGGGGCGCGCTCGCCCGTGGCAGCCGCGTGGCGGCTGGCCCGCGAGTCGGCTCGGGGTAGATCCCCGCGGTATCTCTGGCCGGCCCAGCATGGATCTGGCCCACTAGTTGTTTTTTCCATTTTAATTTTGCAGAGAAAGTGCATGGTTACTTTTGGCTCAAAAAGGCAACTTAAAAGATGAATTTACCAAACCAAAATTCACAGATCTAAAGAAACTAAATCTAAACCACCTCCAACTTGTAGATCTACATTTGGATGAATAGATTTGAAATGAAAAATGTTTTGGCAACAGCTACCAGAAACACCAAAATGAGCACCATTTTAATTTTACAACTCAGAATGAAGTGAGGCCAATTGCATTGGAAAGCCCTTGAAATTTCCTAACAGGAGCATTTAACCTCGTTTCCAAATTCATTGTATTTTTGAAATGGCATGAAATTTGGTAAAACACCAGAGAGCACTTTGGTGATTTTTAAAATTAATTAAAAAATTTTGATGCAAACTCAATTGGATGGTCTTGTATATGTTTAGGACTATCCAAACCTAGAAGGGTTTAATTTTTAGAGCATCCTACAAAATTTGGTGGACAGATCTTTAAAATGCATGTTTCTGCCATTTTGGCATTTTAGTTAATTAATTTGTGTTGATTTTTGTGTTGCAATATTGTTTTCTAGCATGTATAAGTTGTGTGAACTTGTTTATAAGTGTTACTTAGACTATTTTTAGCATGTTAGAATGTGTGGACTTGAGTGGAGAAGAAATAGAATTTTGTTAGTAGCATTGATTATTCTCTAGTAATACTTGCATACATTTTTGAGTGATGAATTCATGTGCAAAGCACTTGGATTTTTTGAGTGTATCCAGTACCATGTTGGTACTTAGTTTGTGTTGTTATCACCTCTGCTATGTTGCATTGGAATTGGTAGAAAAGCATTATTAGCTTTGTCATGACTATGAGAATGGTTATGGAAAAAGTCCCTGTGTGGAATTTTGACATAATCATTTGTGGTTTTGTGACCACATATTTTTGGGTTGTATCCATAGGTCCAGTAGCATTTTGATAAGGTTGTTATGAGTACTTGACACCTAAAGTTTTCACATGTGTGAAAACAATAGCATGAGTATCATTACCTTGCTTATTTTAGCACCCTGTTATCTTCTGCTAGTATTGTTATTGCACAGCTTGTTTAGTCTTTTGTTAAATTTTTAGCAAGTGGACCAGAGGCATTGTGACCTCTTAATGCTTTGATATGCTAGTGGAACACCCACTGGTTTCATTGCATTTTTGGTGGAAACATTATTTCCCCCACACTAGATGTGTTTCTTTTATATATGTTTTGAGTAGATCTTTAAATGCTTTTTAGGCTTATTGCTAGATTAATTCTCATGAAACTAGTACCATTTAGGTACTGTTATTTTGGTTATAGAACCTCAGATACTTGGTGCTTGTGTTTGAAATAGATTTAAATAGAAATGCTTAAAGTCTAAATTTCATACTAGGATATTCATGTATGCTTTTTGTCTTGTTTTCCCCTAGGGAAAAATATGAATCTTTGGTATGGAAACCAGAGGATGGAATGTCCTTGTGGCATTATTATCTTAGGGTTTTCACCTCTGATAGGTTTCCTCTTAAGTAGCATAAAAGCATGAATAACACTTGGATGACTAGGAATTAATCTCCTCACATGTGTAGCATTTTAAGCATAGTTTTTCCTTGTTTCCTAGCTATGTTTTTTATGTTATTTTGTGGTCCAGTAGAATTTATGGTACTGGTTAGAGGAGTATTTTGCCTCTGCTAGCTTGCACACTTGTGCATAAAATTAACTAGTGTAGCCTAAACTAGTCTAGTATTTTTCCTAAATTTTCTACTAGTATGAGTAGGAGTTTTTGGATGCTTGTTTGTTTGTTTTGAGCACTTTTATAAAAGTGACCAGAGGCTTATTAACCTCTTGGTGAGCATATTTGCTAGTGGAACACCCACTGGTATGTTTGCCTCATGGTGGAAAAATAGGTTTGACTTGTTGTCATGAGCTTATTTTACCACTTGGGTAATTTAGCAAATTATGTGTGCTAGCCATAGAGATTGTTGTGGGAATTTTTAGACATCAAAATGTGTTTTATGTGACACCCTACTGTCTAGTAACATGTGCTTTACCCCACTGGTCCATGGTGTTCTTAACTAAAATCATTGAATTGGCCACACATAAACACTAGGAAAAAAGCAGACTTTTCAACTATAGTTTTTATGCCAATTTTTCTTAAGGGAAAAATTGAGAACTTGGGTGGTACTTCTTGATTGCTTGCTGTATGTATTACTTGTAGCCTTGTTTGTCTTGTTTGGTTCTGAATGTGTGTCCTTTATTCTCTTTTTACGACGTTAGAAAACGAAGAGGAAGGAAGTGTCGGGAAGCTGTGTTTCAAGTTCCAGTCACTCCAACAACCAGGGACACAAAGAGATACCAGGCAAGCCATCCTGATGCTTGCTGATACAATACTTACCATTATATCATGCATGTTTTACCTCTGAAGTTTTACAAAAACTTGGTTATCAAAACTATTTTTGATGTGGAATTTACTACTATATATATATAGGTTACTATTATGCCAGTAGTTAAACTTGGTAATACCAAGCCCATAAGCCACCATATGGTATTTATTACCATCAAATATACTAGTCCCTAAGTGGACACCCTAAAATTGTGATTCTACAAAACAAAGGCTTTACGGAAAAACCCGGAGAAAAGGCGGATCCTTGTTCTCCGGAGGAATGTGGAAGTGGTCATTTTTGAGAGAAAGTGGTGTTTTCAAAAATGACACATAACCTAGTCTTCGCCGGACAACCTTTACCGTACTGCCACCCTACCCTAACATGGGCACGGGGCTTAACTTGAAGTTTGTTCTTATTAGTGTGTGCTATCTCAATCGCTATAAGGGACGTCGTACCCTCGAACCGAATGTCGTCAAAACTCCCAATGTTGAGGCATATAAAGTGTGGGATTAATTTTCCCTCCGGTTGCATCGGTTGAGTCCTGTCATGGCGATGTGCGACATGGTGCCGAGGAGATTAAAACTGAGAGATAGGCATATTCTAGCTTGAACATAGTGGATGGTTATGATCAGATACCTGATGTTTACATACTGTTGTTACAGTCCGTGGATTGTTCACGGGAGGTGTACTGGATCTGGTGGATGTGTACACCTCTGCAGAGTATAACTTTTTCGAAGAAGCCGCGTCCTCGGATATGGACAGTTGAATGGCCATGTAGCTAGCATTGTGTCAATGTTTTCAAAAAGGAAGTTTTTGAAAAGGAAATTTTGGAAAGGAAGTGTTGAACTTGTGAAGTTCGGAAAGGAATGGAAACTTATACCGTGGAGGTATCGTCGATGATGAAAAGCCAGATGATGTTATACAAAACAAAATGTTTTGCAAAGAAAACCTTTTCTACTCTAAGCAAGAATTCTGGAAACTGATTCCAAGAAGTTTTGCAAAGAGAAAATATTCTTTAAACAAAACTTTACAAACCTCTTGTACATGTGATATCTACAAGAGAAATAAAACTATATTATTATTTCTTTGAAGTATCTTCTTCAACGAAGATACAGATTAACCTGACTGCAACTGTGGTGTCATCATATATGAACACCATTGATAGTGAACCCTATTTATAGCCTACCTATTCCACCATATAAGCATATTGCATGTTGGTAAGTGACATGATGGATGTCTTGCTGAGTACATTCAAATGTACTCATTATGGTTTCGCCCCTGGTATCTACTTCAGATTTGAGAAGGAGCCTCAAAGGATATATGAAGAGAAGTACGGAGTTGACGGCTTTGCGAACTAGGATCGTCTCCGGGTCAGCAGCCTGTAGGTTAAGGCGTGACTTGGGCTCAACTACGTTTGTGTTTTATTTGTCTTCCGCTGTGTTTGATAAGTTGCCTGCCCTTTTGGCAGTTGCGTTAAACTTGATCATGTGATCATTTGTGTAATACCTTTATGTATTCGTGTAATGGATGATGTATTTCTGTGTGCCAACTGTGTATGTTGTTCACGACTGATCTTTCTGGGATCGTGAATGTATGCATACGTAGGGTTTCAGACTGCCGGTCTGGGGTCCTTACAGAACATTTGAGCAAACTATGCCATGGATTGACCATACACTCGTCATTTGGCGAACCCTAGAATGTTCGTAGGAGATAGCTAATTTTGTGAACCTTTTTCAACACAACTGTCGTATTCCAAATTTATTATTTTTGGTGTATACTAGACCTATATAATGACACCACGCGAAGGTCTCGCATCATTTTGGTTTTTTTTTGAATTTTTTGGAATTTTCTAACCCCGTTTGAGGAAAAAGTCAAGGCGGCGGGCATGACTGTTCGTAGCTAGGGGTTGAATATTGAGAAACTTGGTGTATCTATGTTGTTGAAATAGGTACTTGTGTACCTAAAATGATTTTTTCCAAAAATCATGAGCAAACTATGAGGTACCTGTAGTTCAAATTTGACCAGTTTCCGCCGGAATCGGCAGAAACTTCTGTTCTTCAAAAGAGGTGGATGGAAACCTTTTCATATGAAACAAATTGGTTATTTGTGCATATAACATGGTCTAGTATTTTCAAAAATTATAGCTCTCAAGTTTTGCAACATATTTATGGTAGGTCCTTCACAAAAAACCCTTTTTTTACACTCGGAATAGAAAATGTTTTTTTGCTTCAATGAAAAGGAAAACTTCCTCCGTCAACATTGTCCGTGCTTCCAAGATGCATGTTTGTGTGTAATATGGGAACATTTGAACAAACTATGCCATGGATATGACCATAACACTCGTCATTTGGCCCGAAACCCTAGAATGTTCGTAGGAGATAGCTAATTTTTGTGAACACATTTTCAACACAACTGTCGTATTCCAAGTTTATTATTTTTGGTGTATACTAGGACCTATATAATGACACCACGCGAAGGTCTCGCATCATTTTTTTTTTTTGAATTTTTTGGAATTTTCTAACCCCGTTTGAGGAAAAAGTCAAGGCGGCGGGCATGACTGTTCGTAGCTAGGGTTGAATATTGAGAAACTCTTGGTGTATCTATGTTGAAATAGGTACTTGTGTACCTAAAAATGATTTTTGCCAAAAATCATGAGCAAACTATGAGGTACCTGTAGTTCAAATTTGACCAGTTTCCAGCGGAATCGGCAGAAACTTCTGTTCTTCAAAAGAGGTGGATGGAAACCTTTTCATATGAAACAAATTGGTTTATTTGTGCATATAACATGGTCTAGTATTTTCAAAAATTATATCTCTCAAGTTTTGCAACATATTTATGGTAGGTCCTTCACAAAAAAACCCTTTTTTTACACTCGGAACATAGAAAATGGTTTTTGCTTCAATGAAAAGGAAAACTTCCTCCGTCAACATTTTCCGTGCTTCCAAGATGCATGTTTGTGTGTAATATGGGAACATTTGACAAACTATGCCATGGATATGACCATAACACTCGTCATTTGGCCCGAAACCCTAGAATGTTCGTAGGAGATAGCTAATTTTTGTGAACACATTTTCAACACAACTGTCGTATTCCAAGTTTATTATTTTTGGTGTATACTAGGACCTATATAATGACACCACGCGAAGGTCTCGCATCATTTTGGTTTTTTTTTGAATTTTTTGGAATTTTCTAACCCCGTTTGAGGAAAAAGTCAAGGCGGCGGGCATGACTGTTCGTAGCTAGGGGTTGAATATTGAGAAACTCTTGGTGTATCTATGTTGAAATAGGTACTTGTACCTAAAAATGATTTTTGCCAAAAATCATGAGCAAACTATGAGGTACCTGTAGTTCAAATTTGACCAGTTTCCAGCGGAATCGGCAGAAACTTCTGTTCTTCAAAAGAGGTGGATGGAAACCTTTTCATATGAAACAAATTGGTTATTTGTGCATATAACATGGTCTAGTATTTTCAAAAATTATAGCTCTCAAGTTTTGCAAATATTTATGGTAGGTCCTTCACAAAAACCCTTTTTTACACTCGGAACATAGAAAATGTTTTTTGCTTCAATGAAAAGGAAAACTTCCTCCGTCAACATTGTCCGTGCTTCCAAGATGCATGTTTGTGTGTAATATGGGAACATTTAAAAACTATGCCATGGATATGACCATAACACTCGTCATTTGGCCCGAAACCCTAGAATGTTCGTAGGAGATAGCTAATTTTTGTGAACACATTTTCAACACAACTGTCGTTCCAAGTTTATTATTTTTGGTGTATACTAGGACCTATATAATGACACCACGCGAAGGTCTCGCATCATTTTGGTTTTTTTTGAATTTTTGGAATTTTCTAACCCCGTTTGAGGAAAAAGTCAAGGCGGCGGGCATGACTGTTCGTAGCTAGGGGTTGAATATTGAGAAACTCTTGGTGTATCTATTGTTGAAATAGGTACTTGTGTACCTAAAATGATTTTTGCCAAAAATCATGAGCAAACTATGAGGTACCTGTAGTTCAAATTTGACCAGTTTCCAGCGGAATCGGCAGAAACTTCTGTTCTTCAAAAGAGGTGGATGGAAACCTTTTCATATGAAACAAATTGGTTATTTGTGCATAACATGGTCTAGTATTTTCAAAAATTATAGCTCTCAAGTTTTGCAACATATTTATGGTAGGTCCTTCACAAAAAAACCCTTTTTTTACACTCGGAACATAGAAAATGTTTTTTGCTTCAATGAAAAGGAAAAAAACTTCCTCCGTCAACATTGTCCGTGCTTCCAAGATGCATGTTTGTGTGTAATATGGGAACATTTGAACAAACTATGCCATGGATATGACCATAACACTCGTCATTTGGCCCGAAACCCTAGAATGTTCGTAGGAGATAGCTAATTTTTGTGAAACATTTTCAACACAACTGTCGTATTCCAAGTTTATTATTTTTGGTGTATACTAGGACCTATATAATGACACCACGCGAAGGTCTCGCATCATTTTGGTTTTTTTTGAATTTTTTGGAATTTTCTAACCCCGTTTGAGGAAAAAGTCAAGGCGGCGGGCATGACTGTTCGTAGCTAGGGGTTGAATATTGAGAAACTCTTGGTGTATCTATGTTGAAATAGGTACTTGTGTACCTAAAATGATTTTTGCCAAAAATCATGAGCAAACTATGAGGTACCTGTAGTTCAATTTGACCAGTTTCCACGGAATCGGCAGAAACTTCTGTTCTTCAAAAGAGGTGGATGGAAACCTTTTCATATGAAACAAATTGGTTATTTGTGCAATAACATGGTCTAGTATTTTCAAAAATTATAGCTCTCAAGTTTTGCAACATATTTATGGTAGGTCCTTCACAAAAACCCTTTTTTACACTCGGAACATAGAAAATGTTTTTTGCTTCAATGAAAAGGAAAACTTCCTCCGTCAACATTGTCCGTGCTTCCAAGATGCATGTTTGTGTGTAATATGGGAACATTTGACAAACTATGCCATGGATATGACCATAACACTCGTCATTTGGCCCGAAACCCTAGAATGTTCGTAGGAGATAGCTAATTTTTGTGAACACATTTTCAACACAACTGTCGTATTCCAAGTTTATTATTTTTGGTGTATACTAGGACCTATATAATGACACCACGCGAAGGTCTCGCATCATTTTGGTTTTTTTTTTGAATTTTTTGGAATTTTCTAACCCCGTTTGAGGAAAAAGTCAAGGCGGCGGGCATGACTGTTCGTAGCTAGGGGTTGAATATTGAGAAACTCTTGGTGTATCTATGTTGAAATAGGTACTTGTGTACCTAAAATGATTTTTGCCAAAAATCATGAGCAAACTATGAGGTACCTGTAGTTCAAATTTGACCAGTTTCCGCGGAATCGGCAGAAACTTCTGTTCTTCAAAAGAGGTGGATGGAAACCTTTTCATATGAAACAAATTGGTTATTTGTGCATAATGGTCTAGTATTTTCAAAAATTATAGCTCTCAAGTTTTGCAACATATTTATGGTAGGTCCTTCACAAAAAACCCTTTTTTTACACTCGGAACATAGAAAATGTTTTTTGCTTCAATGAAAAGGAAAACTTCCTCCGTCAACATTGTCCGTGCTTCCAAGATGCATGTTTGTGTGTAATATGGGAATTTGAACAAACTATGCCATGGATATGACCATAACACTCGTCATTTGGCCCGAAACCCTAGAATGTTCGTAGGAGATAGCTAATTTTTGTGAACACATTTTCAACACAACTGTCGTATTCCAAGTTTATTATTTTGGTGTATACGACCTATATAATGACACCACGCGAAGGTCTCGCATCATTTTGTTTTTTTTTGAATTTTTTGGAATTTTCTAACCCCGTTTGAGGAAAAAGTCAAGGCGGCGGGCATGACTGTTCGTAGCTAGGGGTTGAATATTGAGAAACTCTTGGTGTATCTATGTTGAAATAGGTACTTGTGTACCTAAAAATGATTTTTCCAAAAATCATGAGCAAACTATGAGGTACCAGTTCAAATTTGACCAGTTTCCCCGGAATCGGCAGAAACTTCTGTTCTTCAAAAGAGGTGGATGGAAACCTTTTCATATGAAACAAATTGGTTATTTGTGCATATAACATGGTCTAGTATTTTCAAAAATTATAGCTCTCAAGTTTTGCAACATATTTATGGTAGGTCCTTCACAAAAAAACCCTTTTTTTACACTCGGAACATAGAAAATTGTTTTTTGCTTCAATGAAAAGGAAAACTTCCTCCGTCAACATTGTCCGTGCTTCCAAGATGCATGTTTGTGTGTAATATGGGAACATTTGAGCAAACTATGCCATGGATGACCATAACACTCGTCATTTGGCCCGAAACCCTAGAATGTTCGTAGGAGATAGCTAATTTTTGTGAACACATTTTCAACACAACTGTCGTATTCCAAGTTTATTATTTTTGGTGTATACTAGGACCTATATAATGACACCACGCGAAGGTCTCGCATCATTTTGTTTTTTTTTGAATTTTTTGGAATTTTCTAACCCCGTTTGAGGAAAAAGTCAAGGCGGCGGGCATGACTGTTCGTAGCTAGGGGTTGAATATTGAGAAACTCTTGGTGTATATATGTTGAAATAGGTACTTGTGTACCTAAAAGTGATTTTTGCCAAAAATCATGAGCAAACTATGAGGTACCTGTAGTTCAAATTTGACCAGTTTCCAGAGGAATCGGCAGAAACTTCTGTTCTTCAAAAGAGGTGGATGGAAACCTTTTCATATGAAACAAATTGGTTATTTTTGCATATAACATAGTCTAGTATTTTCAAAAATTATAGCTCTCAAGTTTTGCAACATATTTATGGTAGGTCCTTCACAAAAAAACCCTTTTTTTACACTCGGAACATAGAAAATGTTTTTTGCTTCAATGAAAAGGAAAACTTCCTCCGTCAACATTGTCCGTGCTTCCAAGATGCATGTTTGTGTGTAATATGGGAACATTTGACAAACTATGCCATGGATATGACCATAACACTCGTCATTTGGCCCGAAACCCTAGAATGTTCGTAGGAGATAGCTAATTTTTGTGAACACGTTTTCAATACAACTGTCGTATTCCAAGTTTATTATTTTTGGTGTATACTAGGACCTATATAATGACACCACGCGAAGGTCTCGCATCATTTTGGTTTTTTTTTGAATTTTTTGGAATTTTCTAACCCCGTTTGAGGAAAAAGTCAAGGCGGCGGGCATGACTGTTCGTAGCGGGGTTGAATATTGAGAAACTCTTGGTGTATCTATTTGAAATAGGTACTTGTGTACCTAAAAATGATTTTTGCCAAAATCATGAGCAAACTATGAGGTATGTAGTTCAAATTTGACCAGTTTCCAGCGGAATCGGCAGAAACTTGTTCTTCAAAAGAGGTGGATGGAAACCTTTTCATATGAAACAATTGGTTATTTGTGCATATAACATGGTCTAGTATTTTCAAAAATTATAGCTCTCAAGTTTTGCAACATATTTATGGTAGGTCCTTCACAAAAAAACCCTTTTTTACACTCGGAACATAGAAAATGGTTTTTTTGCTTCAATGAAAAGGAAAACTTCCTCCGTCAACATTGTCCGTGCTTCCAAGATGCATGTTTGTGTGTAATATGGGAACATTTGAACAAACTATGCCATGGATATGACCATAACACTCGTCATTTGGCCCGAAACCCTAGAATGTTCGTAGGAGATAGCTAATTTTTGTGAACACATTTTCAACAACTGTCGTATTCCAAGTTTATTATTTTGGTGTATACTAGACCTATATAATGACACCACGCAAAGGTCTCGCATCATTTTGGTTTTTTTTTGAATTTTTTGGAATTTTCTAACCCCGTTTGAGGAAAAAGTCAAGGCGGCGGGCATGACTGTTCGTAGCTAGGGGTTGAATATTGAGAAACTCTTGGTGTATCTATGTTGAAATAGGTACTTGTGTACCTAAAAATGATTTTTTCCAAAAATCATGAGCAAACAGGTACCTGTAGTTCAAATTTGACCAGTTTCCGCGGAATCGGCAGAACTTCTGTTCTTCAAAAGAGGTGGATGGAAACCTTTTCATATGAAACAAATTGGTTATTTGTGCATATAACATGGTCTAGTATTTTCAAAAATTATAGCTCTCAAGTTTTGCAACATATTTATGGTAGGTCCTTCACAAAAAAACCCTTTTTTACACTCGGAACATAGAAAATGTTTTTTGCTTCAATGAAAAGGAAAACTTCCTCCGTCAACATTGTCCGTGCTTCCAAGATGCATGTTTGTGTGTAATATGGGAACATTTGAACAAACTATGCCATGGATATGACCATAACACTCGTCATTTGGCCCGAAACCCAGAATGTTCGTAGGAGATAGCTAATTTTTGTGAACACATTTTCAACACAACTGTCGTATTCCAAGTTTATTATTTTTGGTGTATACTAGGACCTATATAATGACACCACGCGAAGGTCTCGCATCATTTTGTTTTTTTTTGAATTTTTTGGAATTTTCGAACCCCGTTTGAGGAAAAAGTCAAGGCGGCGGGCACTGTTCGTAGCTAGGGGTTGAATATTGAGAACTCTTGGTGTATCTATGTTGAAATAGGTACTTGTGTACCTAAAAATGATTTTTGCCAAAAATCATGAGCAAACTATGAGGTACCTGTAGTTCAAATTTGACCAGTTTCCAGGAATCGGCAGAAACTTCTGTTCTTCAAAAGAGGTGGATGGAAACCTTTTCATATGAAACAAATTGGTTATTTGTGCATATAACATGGTCTAGTATTTTCAAAAATTATAGCTCTCAAGTTTTGCAACATATTTATGGTAGGTCCTTCACAAAAAACCCCTTTTTTTACACTCGGAACATAGAAAATGGTTTTTTGCTTCAATGAAAAGGAAAACTTCCTCCGTCAACATTGTCCGTGCTTCCAAGATGCATGTTTGTGTGTAATATGGGAACATTGGAACAAACTATGCCATGGATATGACCATAACACTCGTCATTTGGCCCGAAACCCAGAATGTTCGTAGGAGATAGCTAATTTTTGTGAACACATTTTCAACACAACTGTCGTATTCCAAGTTTATTATTTTTGGTGTATACTAGGACCTATAATGACACCACGCGAAGGTCTCGCATCATTTTGGTTTTTTTTGAATTTTTTGGAATTTTCTAACCCCGTTTGAGGAAAAAGTCAAGGCGGCGGGCATGACTGTTCGTAGCTAGGGGTTGAATATTGAGAAACTCTTGGTGTATCTATGTTGAAATAGGTACTTGTGTACCTAAAAATGATTTTTGCAAAAACTCATGAGCAAACTATGAGGTACCTGTAGTTCAAATTTGACCAGTTTCCAGCGGAATCGGCAGAAACTTGTTCTTCAAAAGAGGTGGATGGAAACCTTTTCATATGAAACAAATTGGTTATTTGTGCATATAACATGGTCTAGTTTTCAAAAATTATAGCTCTCAAGTTTTGCAACATTTATAGGTCCTTCACAAAAAAACCCTTTTTTTACACTCGGAACATAGAAAATGTTTTTTGCTTCAATGAAAAGGAAAACTTCCTCCGTCAACATTGTCCGTGCTTCCAAGATGCATGTTTGTGTGTAATATGGGAACATTTGAACAAACTATGCCATGGATATGACCATAACACTCGTCATTTGGCCCGAAACCCTAGAATGTTCGTAGGAGATAGCTAATTTTTGTGAACATTTTCAACACAACTGTCGTATTCCAAGTTTATTATTTTTGGTGTATACTAGGACCTATATAATGACACCACGCGAAGGTCTCGCATTTTGGTTTTTTTTTGAATTTTTTGGAATTTTCTAACCCCGTTTGAGGAAAAAGTCAAGGCGGCGGGCATGACTGTTCGTAGCTAGGGGTTGAATATTGAGAAACTCTTGGTGTATCTATTGAAATAGGTACTTGTGTACCTAAAAATGATTTTTGCCAAAAATCATGAGCAAACTATGAGGTACCTGTAGTTCAAATTTGACCAGTTTCCACGGAATCGGCAGAAACTTCTGTTCTTCAAAAGAGGTGGATGGAAACCTTTTCATATGAAACAAATTGGTTATTTGTGCATATAACATGGTCTAGTATTTTCAAAAATTATAGCTCTCAAGTTTTGCAACATTATGGTAGGTCCTTCACAAAAAACCCTTTTTTTACACTCGGAACATAGAAAATGTTTTTGCTTCAATGAAAAGGAAAACTTCCTCCGTCAACATTGTCCGTGCTTCCAAGATGCATGTTTGTGTGTAATATGGGAACATTTGAACAAACTATGCCATGGATATGACCATAACACTCGTCATTTGGCCCGAAACCCTAGAATGTTCGTAGGAGATAGCTAATTTTTGTGAACACATTTTCAACACAACTATCGTATTCCAAGTTTATTATTTTTGGTGTATACTAGGACCTATATAATGACACCACGCGAAGGTCTCGCATCATTTTGGTTTTTTTTGAATTTTTTGGAATTTTCTAACCCCGTTTGAGGAAAAAGTCAAGGCGGCGGGCATGACTGTTCGTAGCTAGGGTTGAATATTGAGAAACTCTTGGTGTATCTATGTTGAAATAGGTACTTGTGTACCTAAAAATGATTTTTGCCAAAAATCATGAGCAAACTATGAGGTACCTGTAGTTCAAATTTGACCAGTTTCCAGCGGAATCGGCAGAAACTTCTGTTCTTCAAAAGAGGTGGATGGAAACCTTTTCATATGAAACAAATTGGTTATTTGTGCATATAACATGGTCTAGTATTTTCAAAAATTATAGCTCTCAAGTTTTGCAACATATTTATGGTAGGTCCTTCACAAAAAAACCCTTTTTTTACACTCGGAACATAGAAAATTGTTTTTTGCTTCAATGAAAAGGAAAACTTCCTCCGTCAACATTGTCCGTGCTTCCAAGATGCATGTTTGTGTGTAATATGGGAACTTTGAAAACTATGCCATGGATATGACCATAACACTCGTCATTTGGCCCGAAACCCTAGAATGTTCGTAGGAGATAGCTAATTTTTGTGAACACATTTTCAACACAACTGTCGTATTCCAAGTTTATTATTTTTGGTGTATACTAGGACCTATATAATGACACCACGCGAAGGTCGCATCATTTTGGTTTTTTTTTGAATTTTTTGGAATTTTCTAACCCCGTTTGAGGAAAAAGTCAAGGCGGCGGGCATGACTGTTCGTAGCTAGGGGTTGAATATTGAGAAACTCTTGGTGTATCTATGTTGAAATAGGTACTTGTGTACCTAAAAATGATTTTTGCCAAAAATCATGAGCAAACTATGAGGTACCTGTAGTTCAAATTTGACCAGTTTCCACGGAATCGGCAGAAACTTCTGTTCTTCAAAAGAGGTGGATGGAAACCTTTTCATATGAAACAAATTGGTTATTTGTGCATATAACATGGTCTAGTATTTTCAAAAATTATAACTCTCAAGTTTTGCAACATATTTATGGTAGGTCCTTCACAAAAAACCCTTTTTTACACTCGGAACATAGAAAATGTTTTTTTGCTTCAATGAAAAGGAAAACTTCCTCCGTCAACATTGTCCGTGCTTCCAAGATGCATGTTTGTGTTAATATGGGAACATTGACAAACTATGCCATGGATATGACCATAACACTCGTCATTTGGCCCGAAACCCTAGAATGTTCGGAGGAGATAGCTAATTTTTGTGAACACATTTTCAACACAACTGTCGTATTCCAAGTTTATTATTTTTGGTGTAACTAGGACCTATATAATGACACCACGCGAAGGTCTCGCATCATTTTGGTTTTTTTTGAATTTTTTGGAATTTTCTAACCCCGTTTGAGGAAAAAGTCAAGGCGGCGGGCATGACTGTTCGTAGCTAGGGGTTGAATATTGAGAAACTCTTGGTGTATCTATTTTGAAATAGGTACTTGTGTACCTAAAAATGATTTTTGCCAAAAATCATGAGCAAACTATGAGGTACCTGTAGTTCAAATTTGACCAGTTTCCAGCGGAATCGGCAGAAACTTCTGTTCTTCAAAGGAGGTGGATGGAAACCTTTTCATATGAAACAAATTGGTTATTTGTGCATATAACATGGTCTAGTATTTTCAAAAATTATAGCTCTCAAGTTTTGCAACATATTTATGGTAGGTCCTTCACAAAAAACCCTTTTTTTACACTCGGAACATAGAAAATGGTTTTTTTTCAAAGGAAAACTTCCTCCGTCAACATTGTCCGTTCCAAGATGCATGTTTGTGTAATATGGGAACATTTAACAAACTATGCCATGGATATGACCATAACACGTCATTTGGCCCGAAACCCTAGAATGTTCGTAGGAGATAGCTAATTTTGTGAACACATTTTCAACACAACTGTCGTATTCCAAGTTTATTATTTTTGGTGTATACTAGGACCTATATAATGACACCACGCGAAGGTCTCGCATCATTTTGGTTTTTTTTTGAATTTTTTGGAATTTTCTAACCCCGTTTGAGGAAAAAGTCAAGGCGGCGGGCATGACTGTTCGTAGCTAGGGTTGAATATTGAGAAACTCTTGGTGTATCTATGTTGAAATAGGTACTTGTGTACCTAAAATGATTTTTGCCAAAAATCATGAGCAAACTATGAGGTACCTGTAGTTCAAATTTGACCAGTTTCCAGCGGAATCGGCAGAAACTTCTGTTCTTCAAAAGAGGTGGATGGAAACCTTTTCATATGAAACAAATTGGTTATTTGTGCATATAACATGGTCTAGTATTTTCAAAAATTATAGCTCTAAGTTTTGCAACATATTTATGGTAGGTCCTTCACAAAAAAACCCTTTTTTACACTCGAAATAGAAAATGGTTTTTTGCTTCAATGAAAAGGAAAACTTCCTCCGTCAACATTGTCCGTGCTTCCAAGATGCATGTTTGTGTAATATGGGAACATTTGAACAAAACTATGCCATGGATATGACCATAACACTCGTCATTTGGCCCGAAACCCAGAATGTTCGTAGGAGATAGCTAATTTTTGTGAACACATTTTCAACACAACTGTCGTATTCCAAGTTTATTATTTTTGGTGTATACTAGGACCTATATAATGACACCACGCGAAGGTCTCGCATCATTTTTTTTTTTTTTTGAATTTTTTGGAATTTTCTAACCCCGTTTGAGGAAAAAGTCAAGGCGGCGGGCATGACTGTTCGTAGCTAGGGGTTGAATATTGAGAAACTCTTGGTGTATATATGTTGAAATAGGTACTTGTGTACCTAAAAGTGATTTTTGCCAAAAATCATGAGCAAACTATGAGGTACCTGTAGTTCAAATTTGACCAGTTTCCAGCGGAATCGGCAGAAACTTCTGTTCTTCAAAAGAGGTGGATGGAAACCTTTTCATATGAAACAAATTGGTTATTTTTGCATATAACATAGTCTAGTATTTTCAAAAATTATAGCTCTCAAGTTTTGCAACATATTTATGGTAGGTCCTTCACAAAAAAAACCTTTTTTTACACTCGGAACATAGAAAATTGTTTTTTGCTTCAATGAAAAGGAAAACTTCCTCCGTCAACATTGTCCGTGCTTCCAAGATGCATGTTTGTGTGTAATATGGGAACATTTGAGCAAACTATGCCATGGATATGACCATAACACTCGTCATTTGGCCCGAAACCCAGAATGTTCGGGAGATAGCTAATTTTTGTGAACACATTTTCAACACAACTGTCGTATTCCAAGTTTATTATTTTTGGTGTATACTAGACCTATATAATGACACCACGCGAAGGTCTCGCATCATTTTGGTTTTTTTTTGAATTTTTTGGAATTTTCTAACCCCGTTTGAGGAAAAAGTCAAGGCGGCGGGCATGACTGTTCGTAGCTAGGGGTTGAATATTGAGAAACTCTTGGTGTATCTATGTTGAAATAGGTACTTGTGTACCTAAAAATGATTTTTTGCCAAAAATCATGAGCAAACTATGAGGTACCTGTTCAAATTTGACCAGTTTCCCGGAATCGGCAGAAACTTCTGTTCTTCAAAAGAGGTGGATGGAAACCTTTTCATATGAAACAAATTGGTTATTTGTGCATAAACATGGTCTAGTATTTTCAAAAATTATAGCTCTCAAGTTTTGCAACATATTTATGGTAGGTCCTTCACAAAAAAAAACCCTTTTTTTACACTCGGAACATAGAAAATTTTTTTGCTTCAATGAAAAGGAAAACTTCCTCCGTCAACATTGTCCGTGCTTCCAAGATGCATGTTTGTGTAATATGGGAACATTTGACAAACTATGCCATGGATATGACCATAACACTCGTCATTTGGCCCGAAACCCAGAATGTTCGTAGGAGATAGCTAATTTTTGTGAACACATTTTCAACACAACTGTCGTATTCCAAGTTTATTATTTTTGGTGTATACTAGGACCTATATAATGACACCACGCGAAGGTCTCGCATCATTTTTTTTTGAATTTTTTGGAATTTTCTAACCCCGTTTGAGGAAAAAGTCAAGGCGGCGGGCATGACTGTTCGTAGCTAGGGGTTGAATATTGAGAAACTCTTGGTGTATCTATGTTTGAAATAGGTACTTGTGTACCTAAAAATGATTTTTGCCAAAAATCATGAGCAAAATGAGGTACCTGTAGTTCAAATTTGACCAGTTTCAGCGGAATCGGCAGAAACTTCTGTTCTTCAAAAGAGGTGGATGGAAACCTTTTCATATGAAACAAATTGGTTATTTGTGCATATAACATGGTCTAGTATTTTCAAAAATTATAGCTCTCAAGTTTTGCAACATATTTATGGTAGGTCCTTCACAAAAAAACCCTTTTTTTACACTCGAAACAGAAAATGTTTTTGCTTCAATGAAAAGGAAAACTTCCTCCGTCAACATTGTCCGTGCTTCCAAGATGCATGTTTGTGTGTAATATGGAATTTGAACAAACTATGCCATGGATATGACCATAACACTCGTCATTTGGCCCGAAACCCTAGAATGTTCGTAGGAGATAGCTAATTTTTGTGAACACATTTTCAACACAACTGTCGTATTCCAAGTTTATTATTTTTGGTGTATACTAGGACCTATATAATGACACCACGCGAAGGTCGCATCATTTTTTTTTTTTGAATTTTTTGGAATTTTCTAACCCCGTTTGAGGAAAAAGTCAAGGCGGCGGGCATGACTGTTCGTAGCTAGGTTGAATATTGAGAAACTCTTGGTGTATCTATGTTGAAATAGGTACTTGTGTACCTAAAAATGATTTTGCCAAAAATCATGAGCAAACTATGAGGTACCTGTAGTTCAAATTTGACCAGTTTCCAGCGGAATCGGCAGAAACTTCTGTTTCTTCAAAAGAGGTGGATGGAAACCTTTTCATATGAAACAAATTGGTTATTTTGTGCATATAACATGGTCTAGTATTTTCAAAAATTATAGCTCTCAAGTTTTGCAACATATTTATGGTAGGTCCTTCACAAAAAAAACCCTTTTTTACACTGAACATAGAAAATGTTTTTTTGCTTCAATGAAAAGGAAAACTTCCTCCGTCAACATTGTCCGTGCTTCCAAGATGCATGTTTGTGTAATATGGGAACATTTGACAAACTATGCCATGGATATGACCATAACACTCGTCATTTGGCCCGAAACCCTAGAATGTTCGTAGGAGATAGCTAATTTTTGTGAACACATTTTCAACACAACTGTCGTATTCCAAGTTTATTTTTTGGTGTATACTAGGACCTATATAATGACACCACGCGAAGGTCTCGCATCATTTTGGTTTTTTTTTGAATTTTTGGAATTTTCTAACCCGTTTGAGGAAAAAGTCAAGGCGGCGGGCATGACTGTTCGTAGCTAGGGGTTGAATATTGAGAAACTCTTGTGTGTATCTATGTTGAAATAGGTACTTGTGTACCTAAAAATGATTTTTGCCAAAAATCATGAGCAAACTATGAGGTACCTGTAGTTCAATTTGACCAGTTTCCAGCGGAATCGGCAGAAACTTGTGTTCTTCAAAAGAGGTGGATGGAAACCTTTCATATGAAAAAATTGGTTATTTGTGCATATAACATGGTCTAGTATTTTCAAAATTATAGCTCTCAAGTTTTGCAACATATTTATGGTAGGTCCTTCACAAAAAACCCTTTTTTTTACACTCGGAACATAGAAAATGTTTTTTTGCTTCAATGAAAAGGAAAACTTCCTCCGTCAACATTGTCCGTGCTTCCAAGATGCTGTTTGTGTAATATGGAACATTTGAACAAACTATGCCATGGATATGACCATAACACTCGTCATTTGGCCCGAAACCCTAGAATGTTCGAGGAGATAGCTAATTTTTGTGAACACATTTTCAACACAACTGTCGTATTCCAAGTTTATTATTTTTGGTGTATACTAGGACCTATATAATGACACCACGCGAAGGTCTCGCATCATTTTGGTTTTTTTTGAATTTTTTGGAATTTTCTAACCCCGTTTGAGGAAAAAGTCAAGGCGGCGGGCATGACTGTTCGTAGCTAGGGGTTGAATATTGAGAAAACTCTTGGTGTATCTATGTTGAAATAGGTACTTGTGTACCTAAAAATGATTTTTGCCAAAAATCATGAGCAAACTATGAGGTACCTGTAGTTCAAATTTGACCAGTTTCCAGCGGAATCGGCAGAAACTTCTGTTCTTCAAAAGAGGTGGATGGAAACCTTTTCATATGAAACAAATTGGTTATTTGTGCATATAACATGGTCTAGTATTTTCAAAAATTATAGCTCTCAAGTTTTTGCAACATATTTTGGTAGGTCCTTCACAAAAACCCTTTTTTTACACTCGGAACATAGAAAATGTTTTTTGCTTCAATGAAAAGGAAAACTTCCTCCGTCAACATTGTCCGCTTCCAAGATGCATGTTTGTGTGTAATATGGGAACATTTGAACAAACTATGCCATGGATATGACCATAACACTCGTCATTTGGCCCGAACCCTAGAATGTTCGGTAGGAGATAGCTAATTTTTGTGAACACATTTTCAACACAACTGTCGTATTCCAAGTTTATTATTTTTGGTGTATACTAGGACCTATATAATGACACCACGCGAAGGTCTCGCATCATTTTGGTTTTTTTGAATTTTTTGGAATTTTCTAACCCCGTTTGAGGAAAAGTCAAGGCGGCGGGCATGACTGTTCGTAGCTAGGGGTTGAATATTGAGAAACTCTTGGTGTATCTATGTTGAAATAGGTACTTGTGTACCTAAAAATGATTTTTGCCAAAAATCATGAGCAAACTATGAGGTACCTGTAGTTCAATTTGACCAGTTTCCAGCGGAATCGGCAGAAACTTCTGTTCTTCAAAAGAGGTGGATGGAAACCTTTTCATATGAAACAAATTGGTTATTTGTGCATATAACATGGTCTAGTATTTTCAAAATTATAGCTCTCAAGTTTTGCAACATATTTATGGTAGGTCCTTCACAAAAAAACCCTTTTTTTACACTCGGAATAGAAAATGGTTTTTTTGCTTCAATGAAAAGGAAAACTTCCTCCGTCAACATTGTCCGTGCTTCCAAGATGCATGTTTGTGTGTAATATGGGAACATTTGACAAACTATGCCATGGATATGACCAAACACTCGTCATTTGGCCCGAAACCCTAGAATGTTCGTAGGAGATAGCTAATTTTTGTGAACACATTTTCAACACAACTGTCGTATTCCAATTTATTTTTGGTGTATACTAGGACCTATAATGACACCGCGAAGGTCTCGCATCATTTTTTTTTTTTTGAATTTTTTGGAATTTTCTAACCCCGTTTGAGGAAAGTCAAGGCGGCGGGCATGACTGTTCGTAGCTAGGGGTTGAATATTGAGAAACTCTTGGTGTATCTATGTTGAAATAGGTACTTGTGTACCTAAAATGATTTTTTGCCAAAAATCATGAGCAAACTATGAGGTATGTAGTTCAAATTGACCAGTTTCCAGCGAATCGGCAGAAACTTCTGTTCTTCAAAAGAGGTGGATGGAAACCTTTTCATATGAAACAAATTGGTTATTTGTGCTATAACATGGTCTAGTATTTTCAAAAATTATAGCTCTCAAGTTTTGCAACATATTTATGGTAGGTCCTTCACAAAAAAAACCCTTTTTTTACACTCGGAACATAGAAAATGTTTTTTGCTTCAATGAAAAGGAAAACTTCCTCCGTCAACATTGTCCGTGCTTCCAAGATGCATGTTTGTGTGTAATATGGAACATTTGAACAAACTATGCCATGGATATGACCATAACACTCGTCATTTGGCCCGAAACCCTAGAATGTTCGTAGGAGATAGCTAATTTTTGTGAACACATTTTCAACACAACTGTCGTATTCCAAGTTTATTATTTTTGGTGTATACTAGGACCTATATAATGACACCACGCGAAGGTCTCGCATCATTTTGTTTTTTTTTTGAATTTTTTGGAATTTTCTAACCCCGTTTGAGGAAAAAGTCAAGGCGGCGGGCATGACTGTTCGTAGCTAGGGGTTGAATATTGAGAAACTCTTGGTGTATATGTTGAAATAGGTACTTGTGTACCTAAATGATTTTTGCCAAAATCATGAGCAAACTATGAGGTACCTGTAGTTCAAATTTGACCAGTTTCCAGCGGAATCGGCAGAAACTTCTGTTCTTCAAAAAGGTGGATGGAAACCTTTTCATATGAAACAAATTGGTTATTTTGTGCATATAACATGGTCTAGTATTTTCAAAAATTATAGCTCTCAAGTTTTGCAACATATTTATGGTAGGTCCTTCACAAAAAAACCCTTTTTTACACTCGGAACATAGAAAATGGTTTTTTTGCTTCAATGAAAAGGAAAACTTCCTCCGTCAACATTGTCCGTCTTCCAAGATGCATGTTTGTGTGTAATATGGGAACATTTGAACAAACTATGCCATGGATATGACCATAACACTCGTCATTTGGCCCGAAACCCTAGAATGTTCGTAGGAGATAGCTAATTTTTGTGAACACATTTTCAACAACTGTCGTATTCCAAGTTTATTATTTTGGTGTATACTAGGACCTATATAATGACACCACGCGAAGGTCGCATCATTTTGTTTTTTTTTGAATTTTTTGGAATTTTCTAACCCCGTTTGAGGAAAAAGTCAAGGCGGCGGGCATGACTGTTCGTAGCTAGGGTTGAATATTGAGAAACTCTTGGTGTATCTATGTTGAAATAGGTACTTGTACCTAAAATGATTTTTGCCAAAAATCATGAGCAAACTATGAGGTACTGTAGTTCAAATTTGACCAGTTTCCAGCGGAATCGGCAGAAACTTCTGTTCTTCAAAAGAGGTGGATGGAAACCTTTTCATATGAAAAAAATTGGTTATTTGTGCATATAACATGGTCTAGTATTTTCAAAAATTATAGCTCTCAAGTTTTGCAACATATTTTTGGTAGGTCCTTCACAAACCCTTTTTTTACACTCGGAACATAGAAAATGGTTTTTTGCTTCAATGAAAAGGAAAACTTCCTCCGTCAACATTGTCCGTGCTTCCAAGATGCATGTTTGTGTGTAATATGGGAACATTTGCAAACTATGCCATGGATATGACCATAACACTCGTCATTTGGCCCGAAACCCTAGAATCGTAGGAGATAGCTAATTTTTGTGAACACATTTTCAACACAACTGTCGTATTCCAAGTTTATTATTTTTGGTGTATACTAGGACCTATATAATGACACCACGCGAAGGTCGCAT
The DNA here is from genome assembly GCA_028641055.1 of Alopecurus myosuroides. Taxonomy (NCBI): domain Eukaryota; kingdom Viridiplantae; phylum Streptophyta; class Magnoliopsida; order Poales; family Poaceae; genus Alopecurus; species Alopecurus myosuroides. The sequence goes on along the minus strand of JAPCYS010000900.1, from coordinate 3,480 downwards.
CATTTTGGTTTTTTTTGAATTTTTGGAATTTTCTAACCCCGTTTGAGGAAAAAGTCAAGGCGGCGGGCATGACTGTTCGTAGCTAGGGTTGAATATTGAGAAACTCTTGGTGTATCTATGTTGAAATAGGTACTTGTGTACCTAAAAATGATTTTTTGCCAAAAATCATGAGCAAACTATGAGGTACCTGTAGTTCAAATTTGACCAGTTTCCAGCGGAATCGGCAGAAACTTCTGTTCTTCAAAAGAGGGGATGGAAACCTTTTCATATGAAACAAATTGGTTATTTGTGCATATAACATGGTCTAGTATTTTCAAAAATTATAGCTCTCAAGTTTTGCAACATATTTATGGTAGGTCCTTCACAAAAAAACCCTTTTTTTACACTCGGAACATAGAAAATGTTTTTTGCTTCAATGAAAAGGAAAACTTCCTCCGTCAACATTGTCCGTGCTTCCAAGATGCATGTTTGTGTGTAATATGGGAACATTTGAACAAACTATGCCATGGATATGACCATAACACTCGTCATTTGGCCCGAAACCCTAGAATGTTCGTAGGAGATAGCTAATTTTTGTGAACACATTTTCAACACAACTGTCGTATTCCAAGTTTATTATTTGGTGTATACTAGACCTTATAATGACACCACGCGAAGGTCTCGCATCATTTTGGTTTTTTTTTTGAATTTTTTGGAATTTTCTAACCCCGTTTGAGGAAAAAGTCAAGGCGGCGGGCATGACTGTTCGTAGCTAGGGTTGAATATTGAGAAACTCTTGGTGTATCTATGTTGAAATAGGTACTTGTGTACCTAAAATGTGATTTTTGCCAAAAATCATGAGCAAACTATGAGGTACCTGTAGTTCAAATTTGACAGTTTCCAGCGGAATCGGCAGAAACTTCTGTTCTTCAAAGAGGTGGATGGAAACCTTTTCATATGAAACAAATTGGTTATTTGTGCATATAAACATGGTCTAGTATTTTCAAAAATTATAGCTCTCAAGTTTTGCAACATATTTATGGTAGGTCCTTCACAAAAAACCCTTTTTTTACACTCGGAACATAGAAAATGTTTTTTGCTTCAATGAAAAGGAAAACTTCCTGCGTCAACATTGTCCGTGCTTCCAAGATGCATGTTTGTGTGTAATATGGGAACATTTGACAAACTATGCCATGGATATGACCATAACACTCGTCATTTGGCCCGAAACCCTAGAATGTTCGTAGGAGATAGCTAATTTTTGTGAACACATTTTCAACACAACTGTCGTATTCCAAGTTTATTATTTTTGGTGTATACTAGGACCTATATAATGACACCACGAAGGTCTCGCATCATTTTGGTTTTTTTTTTGAATTTTTTGGAATTTTCTAACCCCGTTTGAGGAAAAAGTCAAGGCGGCGGGCATGACTGTTCGTAGCTAGGGGTTGAATATTGAGAAACTCTTGGTGTATCTATGTTGAAATAGGTACTTGTGTACCTAAAATGATTTTTGCCAAAAATCATGAGCAAACTATGAGGTACCTGTAGTTCAAATTTGACCAGTTTCCAGCGGAATCGGCAGAAACTTCTGTTCTTCAAAAGAGGTGGATGGAAACCTTTTCATATGAAACAAATTGGTTATTTGTGCATATAACATGGTCTAGTATTTTCAAAAATTATAGCTCTCAAGTTTTGCAACATATTTATGGTAGGTCCTTCACAAAAACCCTTTTTTTACACTCGGAACATAGAAAATGTTTTTTGCTTCAATGAAAAGGAAAACTTCCTCCGTCAACATTGTCCGTGCTTCCAAGATGCATGTTTGTGTGTAATATGGGAACATTTCAAACTATGCCATGGATATGACCATAACTCGTCATTTGGCCCGAAACCCTAGAATGTTCGTAGGAGATAGCTAATTTTTGTGAACACATTTTCAACACAACTGTCGTATTCCAAGTTTATTATTTTTGGTGTATACTAGGACCTATATAATGACACCACGCGAAGGTCTCGCATCATTTTGTTTTTTTTTTTTGAATTTTTTGGAATTTTCTAACCCGTTTGAGGAAAAAGTCAAGGCGGCGGGCATGACTGTTCGTAGCTAGGGGTTGAATATTGAGAAACTCTTGGTGTATCTATGTTGAATAGGTACTTGTGTACCTAAAAATGATTTTGCCAAAAATCATGAGCTATGAGTACCTGTAGTTCAAATTTGACCAGTTTCCAGCGGAATAGGCAGAAAATTCTGTTCTTCAAAAGAGGTGGATGGAAATCTGTTCATATGAAACAAATTGGTTATTTGTGCATATAATATGCTCTAGTATTTTAAAAAATTATAACTTTCATGTTTTGCAACATATTTATGGTAGGTCCTTCACAAAAAAAAACCTTTTTTTTTACACTCGGAACATAGAAAATGCTTTTTTGCTTCAATGAAAAGAAAAAAAAAGTCTTATATATGATGGAAATATTATATGGATGTCATATTTGAATTTCTCTCATTTTTCTAATCGATATAGACAAATTATTTGTCAAATTTTTATTTACGGATTTATAGATATGAATTTTTGAATATTAAATAGAAAAAGCAAACATGTTAATTATTATTTAAATTCAAGATTATTTAAATTAAAATTTATTATTAGTTATTATATTTTATTTAAATAGTTGTTTGAATTCACAAAATAAAAGAGTGTGACATGATGGTCGAAGGGTTAAGGTTAACAGGATTGATTGCATAATATTATCAACAACACATGAGTTGTTTCTAGGTAGATCACAGTGAACGAACTATGAAGTTAAGCGTGCTGGGCCTGGAGCAATCTCATGATGGGTGACCGACTGGGAAGTGTGATTATAGTGTGATTAAGTGTAGAAACGAGTAATTTAGATTAGTAGATATGACTATAGTGGGATTAAGTGGTTAAACAAGTCAAATAAAAAATATGCAGAAAAAAAATTCAAAAAAAAATTCCAAAAATATTTTCAAATTTTTTTTCAAAAAATAATAATTCTATACGCCGACGGTGACGTATCAGGATACGCCGACGGTGACGTATACGCCGACGGTGACGTATACGCCGACGGCAAAGGCTATAGGCCGACGGGGATACGCCGACGGCCACCGTCGGCGTATGGATGCGCCGACGGCAATGCCGCATACGCCGACGGTGGCCGGCCGTCGGCGTCTAGCCGCTGTCCCGTAGTGAGATGAAAAATTGCAGAAGAAAAAAGAGGCTCATGCAAAGCTGAGAGAGCTCGAAGAGGCAAATAAGGGGAAGCCGAAGTTGCTGCAATTCCTGTTATAGCCGACATTGCTGCACCTATTTTGGATCTTATTCGACGTACAGTTGCAGCCGATATTGCTACAATTCACGTTGTTTCAACAGATTCTACTGTTGACGTCCATGTGGTCAATGTTTAGCCTGTTCATGACGACTTTGCTGCAGAAGATGACTTGAAACCGAGGTCAGTTTCGCCTGAAGGGGGAGGATA